>CM067343.1:9555945-9795537 GCA_034190875.2 Urechis unicinctus | reverse complement strand
CACGAAAATAAAGAATGGAGATCGCTCAAATATCACAGTAGCATTGAAAATGATTCATTCATGTTCATCGATGACGATTTTTCGATTCCAATAAAGAAAGCTAGCTGTAATATGTTTACGTTTACGTTTCCGGACAACGTAAACAGACCAAACATTGCGTTGACAACGCGCCTTTTGAAACGCTAACTAATGACGTCATAAGGATTTCCCCGGTTATACGGCCGCGTTATGACAGACCGCGTGTTTTCGAAACCTCTCTAATATCTAGCTAGCCTTTTAAGTCAGGTACCACCGTATTCAGGGAGTCAGTGGAGGGTGAAGAACACAGAGATGTTATAATTCATAGCAGCTCGGTAGGTCAGAGCCAAAGATCGTAAAATAAATTATATAAAGATGTTCCTTATTTGAGATTCGTCTTATCCCAACAAATTGTATTTATATCTCGGCCAAGAATGTTCCCAAACAATTCGACTGCCATTTTCGATCTCTCAGAACCATACCAACCAGACTGGAATTATTTTTACAACTAAATCTGATCGAATTGGTAAACTGAATGCTTTTCAAAAATAGTCCCTTCTGGTAGCAGGTCGCTGTTTGCCAGTGTTTGATTAGGAGTAATGTAATATTTGCTGTCCACGTTACAATGAGGTTTTCTTGACGGCAGGTCCGTTATTCAGCAGCGGTCTTTCCATTCAGCTTACATAAACGTTCATCATAACACTCAGTATTAACCCCTTATCGACAACCATTCCTACAGATACAACGCCATTCATCGTCGATATCGCACCGCACCCACCCACTTCCAAACTCGATCCACCCTCTTCAAACCACTTCTAATACTTACTCCCCTGCCTGAACGGCGTAGCTTGGTGGGGGGTGTGGGGGGCGGTGGGAGGGGTGAGGTGGGGGATGAGGTGGGGGGTGGGAGGTGTGGTGGGGGTGGGGGGTGAGGTGGGGGTGGATTATTGGGTTCGTTACAGGAGCTGGTGACGACACGGCTGTTGCCAGGGTTCGTAATGCGACAATGAGATTATTTTTCTATGCCCTCTAATCTGTGAGCTTGGCAAAAGCCCCAGGAACGCTCTGTTCACGGTTTGCTGCGTAAAGAAGCCAGGAAATCAGATTGACTGAAGGCTGGAAGATCTCGCGTCAGCCTGTGGCGTTCTGCATGGCACACCGTACTGTTTACCTGGTCCTCAGGACATCGGCTACCAACATATACCGCAATAATATACATAAGTTGTTTACTTCCAGCCCTCATATCGCTGCATAGAAATCATAGAAATATATCCATGCCATCTGGATTGATAATCGCATAGCCAGAAGGATATTAGTGACATACGTAAGGAGTGAGCGACGCGGCCGATGCGACGACTGCATCAAACGACGCGGTGAAACGCGCGCACAACACCAGCATCATAAGGTAGAGTAACATCCAGCCCTACTACCATGACCGCCCCACCGAGCCTGCAATCGCTGTTACATATACATCGTATCATCCACATTGATTATCTCTCCCCCGTCCTGATTGGATGATTATCTCTCCCCCGTCCTGATTGGATGTTTATATTTTCACTATCATACACATTGATAATAATCAGTCCATCTTAACACCGATTCGATATACTACTCCACCATTAACTCACTATGGATACTCTTTTCATCGAGAGCATGGGCTTTTAATACCTGCCATATTCTTTGGTTAGAAACGTGGACACATCGACTAGATAAATGTTGTTTTGACAGATGGGAGGAGGCGGGCGGGGGTTGAGCATTGGTCAGTAAACACGGATGGCGATACCGCGTTGGAAACTCCCAAAGTGGCCGCTAGATCGCTCGTTCTTTTCCTCAGATGTTAGTGTGTTTGTTTTGCCGAGAGAAATATCATCGGCGAGTATCCAATAGCCATAGATTACGTAGGTCAGGTTTGACTTGTGGGCTTCACAGTATCCCACGATTGAACTAACTTCTGATGATGTGGGAATCAACTTTGGTGTGTGGAAGCTTCACCTGAGTGACGGCTGCGGGCAATTCATTATATATATATTGATCTGTTGTAAGTGTGACGGTATTCACTTCACTTTCTAATCAATGGCAGTGAATCGGAATAGCATATGTCATTATTGTGGCGATGTGTATAATATCGATTTCATGAAAAACCTAATCCTCGAAGAATTATACGAACGACCAAGAGAGAATGCTACTAAAGCGAATGCGTCCTCGTCGGGGGTAACAGCTTTCCGGAAGGTCACGCCAATAGCTTTGGTTGGTATGTGGAACGCTGTGAGTTTAGTCCACGTCAACTGTGAGCATTGTCCGCGCGTAATCCGTCGCTGCTTATTCCAATGGAGCCAACGTTCATAAGACCTATAAGTAACCATCCATATTTAAGCAGAATGTTGAGAATAAAGGAAATCGCAGCCAAGAGTAAGGTAGACCAGCTCCTCTTCAACATTTCCCAATCATAGTGAACTTGACATCCGAGCACATGGGTTCGTTGTTATCTGATCATTGCGAACCTACACACACTTAAACGAGTCTGTTACAGCACTCCTTGCTGTCGCGATAGACGGTGTACCTGTCTGGTGAGACAGGGTTCTGAGAAACTAACGTAATCAGCGTGTTCTGGTGGTTAGGCAACTTATCGAAGTGAGCACCTTGCTTCATACATCCCACCGGCCAGGTGTGTGAACGGTGTACCTGGGCGCCCTGTGGACAAACTTATCGTTAGTATATAGAACATGTTCCAGTTGTCCAGCGGAGTAGGTATGCCACTCTGGCATATATTATGCACCCGAGCTCAGCGCGGACACTCTTTTATTCCCCATTATTACCATTGACTACTGAGCCGCGCAATTTTCAGCCAATATATTTCGTTGCACGATTCTCCAAATGCCGACGAAAATACGCTGCCACTTAACATATCACGTGCCAGTAAGGCCCAACCAGAAGGCTCTGAACCCCGCACGAGCTGTGAAGATTGATGGAATGAAGTTTTTAAGTCGCAACATTAATTGCATTCATATCATTTGGCGAATCATATAAATGCAGTCGAGTTTTGCACAATATTTACGTAGGCATGAAACAATCCGCCCGTTACTACGCAACACAATCATTCACTCATGGATAAATTCACCAATATCAATATTGCCAAAGATTACATTACCAAAAGCACATACTCCAGTACACCGCTGTGTAATTAGTTTGTTATTAAAAGAAATCTGCCCGGACGCGGACATGACGTCTCGACACTGCAGATGTCAACCGACACCACTCTTAGCGGAGGCCAAACTTCAGGTCGTCCCTCTTGTTATCAAGCCGACTTCATTCAATCCAGTCAGGAGAAAGAAAATCCCTCCAACGTCAAACTAAATATTGCTTTCGTTGTTTCGAAAGAAGCATTTTTCAGTTCGCGACTTGTACATAATGCTTCTCTATTCGAGATCAATCTGTGGATGACTTTAACACCCAGAAGAAAATAACCTATTTACTAATCCTTGTTAAGGAGATATATTTGCTGTCAAATGATATTCATTATTCATTTTCTGTCACTTAACAGATACGAAGCAGCAAAAGCAGAAAGAAGCGATCCATTATGACTGCCCGAAGTTATCGTCTGCCTCAGACCGCCGACTCAAGCATTGCCAAAATAACAGACTTAAAAGAACGTCCATGGAGTTCACAATCTGTAACGTCGCGACAGAACGGATACCATGGTAACGATGTCAATGGTACAATAGTGAAAAACGGCAGAAAGACGCGACCTAAAACAACGCGAGAAACTCAAAGGACTTCAGTTAAACTGCTGATTGAGGATGTAAGAACAAACCAAACCAGACTTCCAAGATCGTCTGGAAATTCTACAAAGCCACATCTGTCATCCACCCGAAGGGGTGCGCACGCATCGCCGAAAGTGGATGAAGCCGAGGTCATAAAGAAACCGGAAGTAGAGAAAAACGGGCACGAAAAGCAATCATGGGCACTTACGGAAGTCAAACCCAAACCGCACCAACCGTCAGGTGCTCCGTTCGTGATTATCACAGAAGCGGAAGAGAGCGGTAAGTGATGCTGTATATTGTACTCGTGTGTCATACCATACTTCGCTGCTGGTCTTTCGTATTGATGATTCGTGATAATCTGTTGATGAGTATTTATTGGCGTGTGTGCATATATAGAGGGATAATACCAAACCTCCGTAAACACACACACACGCACAAAACAACCAAACACACACACGCACAACACAACCAAACACACACACACACACACACACACACACACACACACACACACACACACACACACATATATATATATATATATATATATATATATATATATATATATATATATATATATATATATATATATATATATATATATATATATATATATATATATATATGTGTATATATATATATATCACCGAAGGTAGACAACATTAGATATATGCGTACCAAAGTGACTCTTTCATCAAACTTGAAGGTATGCTTGCCTGAAATGTGCACCTACATATCCAGCACGTGACTTTAGTGGGAGGGCATGTTGGGGTGGATGTTAGGGTTGGTTGAGGGGAGACTCAATAGTGCTGTATATCGTAATACACGTCATCGAGTATTAACGTAGAGATTATCAATGACTCCTTGAGGTACCTGCATGTCATGGGTCTGTGGTTATAACAAGCGATATATCATGTATCAAGTGGTTTATTTACGCACATATCGCTGCTGTGGTTATATGTAGTTACAACGTAGCCATATAACGCGTGTGGTTTATCATGATGTCAATGGTAAACACGTGATCATAACGTTGTTACGTCATGACGTGCGCTGGGTGGGTCGACATCTCACGGGATTCGACCAGTTACCAAAGAGTTTACAGCTACACTTCTCCAGACATAATACGCGAACAGTTATGTGCAGTACGCTGTTTGTCATATCTTAAAACCACGTGAAAAATTGGAGGCGCGGTCGCCTCGGCCTATAAGATGTTTCAATCACCTCAATATAAACAACAGTCATGTGTGCTTTTGTTGGTTTACACCACGTGACCTGGGGCGTCCTGGAGTTCCCCACCACTTAAGCCAATCAGAGTGAGCCCTCTTAGCATAGCTATAAACTATTGCTGTTACTTTTGCTTATAGATGCTGTTGACGTCATTTGGTCCATACCTAGTTTAAAACACAAGGGTCCTTGTCACAAGGTTTGCTAGAGGAAAATTTGAGGCCCGCATTCATAATCCTTGTATGAATAAAGGAACGCTCAATGTACTGGTCACAAAGAGCGAATGAGTTCGCCAACAGGTCTCGCTCGCGCCCTCGCCCGACAAAATATATTACCATATTCACCAGCGCCCTCTGTCCGCTACGAGGCCGCTTCTCATAAAATCTAGAATCAAACCACTTGATGACGGGAAAAACGGGCTTCTGCTTCAAGTCGTTACATCGGCGCAACAATCCCGAATGCTTTTGTATAAATTTTGTGTCAGCGCCACCAAAGGGCTATGGGAGCGAAATCTCTTGGCGTGCTTATAAGCTCTTTGCTTGTCGCTTGCGCAAGCGATTGATCGCTTTACTGTTAGTCACAGCCTTTGTTAATCGTTACACCCTTTAATTATCATACTTTTTTCATTTTCTAATCGCATTCGTAGTAAATGGCTTTCCATCAGATTTTTTTTTTAATAGTATCAACTCCTGCCCCTCGTATTGACCCAATTAAACCCCGTGCTAGTGCGGTTGTCCAGATCACATCCCACCTGGGCAATTAATTGTGATGATTTTAGCGATAATTCAAGTCACGCTGCAACCGAAGGCATAAACACGACACGCTGCTAAGTCCATGGTTGTTTTCGCGAGCTGATCGATGTCGAACCATCCAGTTTGCTGTTAGCTTTACTTACAGATTAAGATCATATTTACCCAATGCCAGACGAAAAGTTGGGAAGTTGATCGAATAGAGGCGATACAAGTTCTATTGGCAAAGCATATATGAAGCTGGTCTTATTAAAATCATATTTCGTAAAGCTCGGTTTGAAATCCACCCGCCTGATATCGCTGAGATCAAGCTGTCGGTAAACAGGTTAATAGGTTTGTTTGGTGAAAACTTGCCTGTATACCTAAACGAACATGGCTCATTTTTCTCTTCCTTCGCAAACATCTCCTTTTTGATAGACAAACAAATTGTTTGAGAAGAAACCATTCACCGATTACTGCGATCTATAGAAGTCGTCAGGTAGAGGGCGCTACCGTTAACTGTAAGTGAAAGAGAGGCTAAGGTAATATACCGCGCTGACATCTAGTGGAGAATCACCTTACCACGCACGCTATGCGAGCGTATTTGAATTCTGGATCAATGTTATCATTAGTAATCAGTGTAGCTCATTGCGTAAAAGACAAAGTTATATTCTGGAAACCTGAGCGGCACTGCATTCAGCCATCTGGGTTATCGCTCTTCATTTGGAATCACAATTGCAGGGCACATCTGGGGTTGTTGGAAATAGCCTAGAATCAACGCGACCGATATATTTTCTCACTTCTATCAGATTGTAATTGATTGAGGATCGGATCAAATTACACCCTGTGATGATTATATAACATATGACTGCCATCATTCCGCTCCTGGTACTTAAGTCAGGACTTGAAAGGTAATCAAAAAAAAGTCATTGAGCGGTCAAATAAGGCAAATACGAAAGCTATGTAATATCGGCGACTTTGAATGGAGAACGGATTCCATTTTCAGCCAAAATAGACAGCCGCCGTATCGACGTTATATGAACGCCATATTGGATGTAAACACGTGGTTATTTGCGGGTCAGAGGGACTGTTTGTTCTCGGTCAGCTAGAGCTTAACACGGTCGTCTTCAAGCAGTGTCTGGATTGGCACTTATTTGACTTTCTGCGATTAACTTGTTCCACTTAACTCCACGGAATTTAACTATTCGAAGGTGTGGTGTATTACACTGGGACTGAGTTGTCCGCCAGCATATCGTACTCATCATGGCCGCTCTGTCGCCCGTCTTTCTCACTTCCCTCGGCTCCCGCGCACGCGAACCGCGGGAACCGATGGCACCCATCGAACCTATTTTAGAGGAACCACCATACGATGATCCAGACGATCGTAACAGTGTGATATATTCTACAGAATCTGAAGACGAGGTCCATGGAAGTGAATCCGAGGCTGATGAAAGTCAGAGCGAGTCTGGTGAGAATTCGGAACCTGAAGCGGATAAATCTTCTACGGACATTACCGAAAACCACCCCGAGCTGAAAGCCTGGCTAGAGGAGCTAATTATAGACTCGGATGAGTACGACACGGATTTGGAAGATGATTTCCCGCCAGGTAGGGCTGCTATTCTCGCTCTTACAGTACTTATTATCTACCAGCTCCTGAAGTGCCTTATTTAAAGTCTCCTTGCACTGCAACTAAGTGAAGTACGTTCACTAAACTCACATATTAAAACATCCACTCGCCGCCGCTTGCCGTACATTTGCTGATTTTATCTCCTTCGCTTATATACAGTTAAAGATCCTACTCCCGACTTGCTTGTCCGCGTATAACATCACAATCACGTGACATGTATACAGACCTATTAACAAAACCTGAGTACTGCCCAGATAGATATTATGTTTACCGACCCAAGGATCACTGGTTCGAAACTCCACGAGAGTTAAAATATGTTGGGACTATCCTCAGCGATCCCTATCTACCAGCGCCGCGATAGATCCCACTCTCCATTCTGATCCTGTACGTATCGAGACAACCAGACCATCGCGCAGCCGTGTCAGCGGGGCCGATGCGCCGAAGTTTAGCCCGCCATGGTGATAGCGACGACCGATCCTTAAATACGTTCTGCGTTCTGTTTTACAGAACCTGAGCCAGTTCACGATGCCACGGGTCAGGGCTACTACTCTGAGTTCTGCAAGGAGAAAGGTAGGTCTTCACTGCACAAGCCTGGATCACGTCAACCTTATACGACTTGTTAACTGTACATTATCATATCTGAATGACGTCCCGGTTTACCTGATAATGACGTCACTCGTGTCAGGTCAGATCCCTGTATCGTTTCTGATGAGGCACATGGGAGACGGACACCTGCGCATGAGGCACCACTACCTGGGCGGGAACGGAACCAAACCTCTAGCAGAGGCGCTTAAGGTAACCTCATCACCGGCAGAATACTGCCGCAAAAGATTCAGGAGATTAAACATGATTTTCCGAAGTTCTACTGTGAAGGAATTAGATGCATACTAGGAATCAGTTTGTCAAAATGATATGCAAGAGAATATATTCTTGTAGCTGTCTGTCTGACAGTTTTCAACACATATCTGTCCGCACGACCGCTAGTTGTCTATGTGTCTGACACGTGTGTGATTGTATGTGAAGTGTAACACAGTGTGTGAGGAGATCGACTTGTCTGATAACTACGTTGATGGCGAGGGAGCGGAAGCGCTGGCCGACATGCTCAAGGAGAACATGTTCGTCGTCAATCTGGTGAGAACCACATATTGTTCTAACAACAATCCAACTTACCCGCCTAACTACACTTCTACCTTCTTATCTAATTATCATCCGACCTACTTATCTAACTATCATCCAACCCACTTATCTAACTATCATCCAACCCACTTACCTAACTGCCTTCTTTTCTAATAACATTCCCGCCTACTTAACTAGTTACTTACATACGTACTTATCTACCACCCTCCCTGTCTACCTACTCATCCATGTGTCTGACGACTTTACTTCATATTGACCTACCTAAGCGGCTACCTCCACACGTCCATTATTGCACGACAACCCTATGCTTATCTACCTGTGCATATGATGACCTTAACATTTTCTCATCTATAGATCAAAACTTCGTTTTCAGCTGCCGAATCGTCAGAATGTGTTTATTCATCTTGTTTGAAGCATTAGTCATTTCAAGTAGTTTCTCCAAAAGCACACCATTAATCACAATGTTGACCGTTAGTCGATCTTCTAAGACCCAGGTAGTTACACAACAGAGTTTACCCTCACGCAGTAGTCCTGCTCACACAGAAGTCCTAGTGTTAGCCTTGGACTAAAGCAATAACTCCTTCATCCACTGGAAAAGAATAATGCCCTCGCCCAAAACATACCCACATACGGCCTATGGTCGGCTGAATTTACCAAGTGACCTCTCCATTAGATTACTGTAATCACCAGGAATAGAAGATGACGGCGACCACGGCTTTAGTCACCGCTGCTATTCAGCTTACCTGTAAGAACAGTGACGTCAACCACACAACGTGTATCACTCTACACATTTTCATGTTGATATTGAGCCGAGAGGGAGTCAATTTGACCGTTTGTTTGAGATGGGGATCAATATGAAATCCTCAGTGAGACGTGTGTGGTTCTGTCCTTATAGGTGAAGGCAGTATAGACAAGTCATTTTTCATGTGCTCCAATCTGCGTTTTCAGAACGTTTCCTATAACTTCATGCGTTCCCGGGGAGCTCATGCCTTCGCCGAGATGCTGGAAACGAATACGACCCTCAAAACACTGTCCTTACAAGGTGAGGAAATACAAAATGCCTCTCTACATCACAACATGCCTCTCTACACCACAACATGCCTTTCAACATCACAGCATGCCTTTCCACATCACAAATTTTCTCCTCATCCCAAAAAGCCTCTCTACATCACATCATGCCTTTCCACATCACAACATGGCTCTACATCACAACTTGCCTCTCTCCGCATCACAAAATGTAGTCAATATTCAATATTTCAAGCCGTGTTGTTGTTGCCTAGGTAACCAGATGACGGACACAGATGCCAAGCGGTTATCGGAGGCGCTAAGGGCGAATATGTCTCTCGGATGTCTTGATCTAAGTCACAATAGTTTCGGTGAATTGGGTGGTATCTACATCGGAATGGGACTGGGAGCCAACATAGGACTTGCCGACATCGATCTCAGTTGGAACGGCATCCGGCAGAAAGGAGCCGTCTCTATCGCCAAGGCTCTCCATGTAGGTTCAATATTGGTTTATCGACACTATATGTGTCACAAGCATCAATGGGGTCAGCACTCTACTTACACCTTATCATGCTGTAAAGATTGCAGCAACGCGCTGGAAACCGTTCTGGTCTTTCTTCATGGCGATCATAACGTCCTGTTTGGCCACTCATTTCAGAAAAACACATCGTTGGAGATTCTCGATCTGTCGTGGAATGGGCTGGCCACAGTGGGTACCACAGCCCTAGCGATGGCTCTCAAGGTTAACAAGACATTGCGAGTTCTAGACATCAGGTAATTTTAGTAACGGCTTAACAAATAACTATATTTCTGTGTATATGCTTTCATGTTAATATCATTTTGTGTATAATAGTAATGGAGGCGCCGCCTGGTGTGATATATCAAAGGAAATATTGAATGTCATGATAAAAGAAAACATAACCATCGCCAATTATATTTCATCCATTGAAATCACTGCCTCGGTCAGTGGGAACGCTTGTCGTTGTACGCTCCATCTAAATACCACAGTGATTAGAAATGAGCCCAAGTTTGAGTGGAATCGCCGCATTCAGCTCCAAAATCTCCCGATAATCCAGTATACCACACCACTAACGATGATTCGTTGCTATCTTCAATACCTCTAGCAATAACCGGATCGGAACTGAAGCTGCCAAGAAGCTGGCTCTTGGTCTGGCGAAAAACAACGCGCTGGAAACCGTTCTGGTGAGTGTCATCCGGGACTCAAGGAGGCGCCATCTGGCGCAACAAAGTCAAAGAAATATTTAATATTATGATAAAAGCAAACGTGGCCTTCGTCAATTATGTTTTAAACGCGGGTCTACCTTCACCCAGTGAGTGGGTGGTTGGGAGCGATTGGGTGGGTGGGGGAGGATGCGGTGATTCTTCATCGGTGTGACTTACCTGTTGATTGTGTCCACGCTGTAGATGGGTATGAACCCCATTGGCCCGGAAGGAATAGAGGCCATCCTGAAGGCCGTCTCCATGAATACGTCCCTCAAGCTGCTGGGACTGGAGGTGTGTACTTACCGTGTATGTTTGCTATGGGGACGTGGTGCTAGTCGTGCTGATTCTTCTGTGTGGTGATTGAGATAACAACGGGTGTTTTGCGGCCACTCACATGGTGTCGATCTTGTGTGAATGTTGAGTCATTGTGGTCAGTATTGTATTCATGATATACTCGATGTGTTTGGGGCTTTATGCTCCAACTATTATTCAGCATTTGACGATATTTTCTGGCTGTAGCCCAACTATCACAGATTGTTACTAATGATATTTCATGTTGTTGTCATGTGCTAATTCATGGTTGTTTTAGTATGTAGCCAACGATTCATATTTTTCTAGGTTAAACCCGGTCATTCCTTTTCGAAATCGACATCAACTAATGTCTGCAAGAAATCATTTCCATCCTCCTAAATCTAGCATAGAAAATGCGTTAGCTGACTTATTAGATATTCGTTAATCCTCTGTGATCAGATGAAATTCTATGGGTGTGTTCGTAACTAATGTCTCCTTGAAGCCGTTGTTGGCCCTCATCTTATTCTTTGTTGTGTGTCTTGTTCCTTGTGCGTTGAAGGGCATCCCGGTAAGTCGAGTCAGATGTAATGGCAATGTATATTTATTTCCTTTTGTTACACCAGTGCACTGTGTTTAGTATGCCAGTAGATCATTGTAGTTCTGACCCGGAGAAGAAGTATTTAAGGTTCTTTAGTTTCGAGCATTACATAGCTCTTGATATTAAGTTCTTAACTATTAAGTTAAGGCTGCATTCATCACAATTGTGCATCGTATTAACTTCATGCTTAAATGATTTGTGAAAGCAGCCATTGCATGAGTAACTTGAAACATTTGTAGTTGTACAACTGACAAGTTGTAGGTACACACATACACACACATATATATATATATATATATATATATATATATATATATATATATATATATATATATATATATATATATATATATATATATATATGTGTGTGTGTGTGTGTGTATTTTATATATATATATCTGTAAATATATATGTGTATGTGTAAATATATATACATGTAAATGAATATATATATTTATTTATTTATATATGTATATATATGTAAATCTATATATATATATACAAATATATATATATATATATATAGATCTTATATATATATATATATATCTCTATATATATATATATATAGATATATATCTATATATATCTATATATATCTCTATATATATATCTATATATATATCTCTATCTATATATATATATATCTATATATATATATATCGTCCATGTATATATTCTCCTGGTTCGAAGCTAACCTTTTAAATCTGCGTGTACAGCGTATATCTGCAAGCTTTATTTTGTTTTTTCTAAACGCATTGTTGATATATTTTACAAAGTATATTACAAGCTTAGTATATTTAAGATAACCCCACCAGCAGCTGCAATTTAACTTGAGTAATAAACGTTGATCAGCTAAATCATTTTGCGCGCTTCAAACATTCACATTATTTCGATAAGGCATTGCCATACATGTGTATATACTTATCAGACTGCATGATATTGTGAACGAATGCGATCAGATTGTGTAAACCAAATACAACTGGCCAGCACATATTTCGTCCTTATCATGCATTTGTTCCACGTGTTCTGTTGGAACAGGACATCGCAGTAAAACCCTCGCTGCAGAAGATGATCGCTGAGCTACAAGAGAGTCGTGATATTATGATCATGTACTCAGCTGGTAGCGCCCAACAATCCAAGGTCAGTTGGATGTCACATTCGCTGTTCCATGTCCATCGTGTGTGATCAATTCTATTTACTTCTTAAACTATGTTCTGTGTTAGATGTCATTCACTCTCCTATAAGTTGTTCATGATGCTCTTAAATTTTTGAAACTTGCCGTTATTTATGATCTTCCAAGTTGCCTGTCAGATTCAAAACTCGGCAGATTGTCTATGTGATCAAATATTAACACTGTAAAATGTGTTTTCACCGTGTACAGATTAACAGGACAATACTCGCTGTGTTCGGTCGATTCGTGACTGAAAACGCGGATCGGATGGAAGATCTCTTCAACCAAATGGACAAAGACAAATCCGGCAACATCACACTGGAGGAATTCAAATATGGTCTCAAAGATTTCGGACTTCGGCTAACGAATGTAAGTTGAACTATTTGTTGTCGTTGTTGTTGTAAAATAATAGTTTCACTGGCTGGATTTGCCTTTAAATACGGTATTACAATTTGGTGGCAGCGGTAGAAACATTATTTTAGGCTATTGTGTTGTGACTTATATGTTTACCGTTTATATAGAAACAACTGGACTTGTTGTTGGACGAGTTAGACGCGGACAGAAGTGGCACCATCGAATTCGAGTAAGTTTAATCACCATCACGCAACTGTCTTCTAATGGGAACTTTAGTACACTAAAAGCAAGTAAACTTAAATTTCAGTGTTTAGGAACCTATTTCATAGTCATAATAAAATAAGAATGTGCATGGTCATCGGTTAAATGGTTTGGGATGCGTTGATTTTAAAAGCATTGCGATGTGAATTATTTGTAAATTGAGCCACAATTAACAAGCTAAAGCCGATCTTAATCCTCCGCCTAGTGATCATGTCTCGCGATACCCTGTCATATTCATTTTAAGCATGTAGATAATTATTCATTATTTAATCTCTCACTCTAATCTTTAGGAGAGTTTGTAACGGTCGCCTCTTACTCCCTAAAAACCGCCATTGCTACTAACCTGTCGACTTCCGGTTTTCCTGTTGGTATATATTTCATTCTTATTTTCTTCTTATTAACATCTATACACTGCTCTATACTTTCTCTCGAATGGCTTTCCTAATAATCGCATTTCTCTCTCATGAAATAAACTAATAATTATGTAACTCTGAAGGCAATAGATTAATTAGTGTTTGTCATGCGTTCGTTAACAGTGAGCTTATGAGTGGGGCAGAAATGGTGGAACAAGAGAGGCTGAAAATAGAGCGTGTGGCCAAAGAAGAACAGATATATCATGACTCACAACAGAACAACAGCAACGGCATCAATCGGCCGTCGGACAAGGATAGCAGGTGATACAGAGTCAACTAGTAGTGTCCTTGGTGATGGATCAGCTGGGATGGATCCTGGTGAAGTCCGGAGACTATAACAAAGGGGCCAGTGATTGCGTAATATGTGTGGGACTATTTCCCGCAAATAACCACATGGCAAACTTTTAGTCAAGTGATTAAGTGAATGAATTCACCAAGTGCTGTGATTTGGTGATGTGACTCACTGATATCGAATGTCGTCTGTGGTGACATGCGACTTGTTTTCTTTATTGGGGGATGATAACTTCAAGTGGTGATCTGTGATATCCAACATTAATCATTATATCATTGAGTTATTTGTGTATCATGCTTTTGATGAATTCATTATTCTACGTGGTAATGGTAGGCAGGTATTCGGCGCATTTCGTCCTGCAAGTATTGCCGAAATGAGATATTTTTAAAGCAATTGTTAAATATGCCAATAAAATATATTACATGTGTTAATTTCGTAAACTGTAGTTTTCGGCTCACTGGGTAAACTACGAAACATATCCTCTGTTACTGTTGGCACTGCAGCTTTGATTTCTACTTTCAATGTCAGCGCTATATTATTGCAACAATGAAACCCCCGATTTAGCAGTAGAAATCTTGAACCTTTCTTAGGACTGACAATAACGATGGTCTGCTTGTCGGGGATATGGGATTTCTGCTGCTACTGGATATAAGAACCTCGAGTACAACCGTACAACTTGATTACTTCGCTGATCGCGAGTCTAATCTAGGGTAAGCACTAATGGCCGGTGCATGCTAAGGCTGTGTCATTCAGCTGAGCGTGTCTGACAAATAGTCAGTAACTTTACAGACGCCGATGTTGACACCCTTCTGACGCGGTAAGGTCGTTTCATTGCTTGTATCTGAGACTATGTTGGCCAAGGTGCGACTCATTCCAGCACTGGATGACCTACACTACCAACCTTGCCAATCCTACCCCTACATACACAGTAGCTCGGATATCTTGCTGCTTTTTATCACATGCATGCAACAGGTAGCTGCGCTGCTTCAGAACTGGGTGAAGCTACCGGATATAGTTTAGCGGCCATGATACCAATACCCAAAACAACGCGCGTTGATAAAGAGACGCGGTGTGAACTGGCAAAAGGTTTGTTTGTTTTGCGATTGTATCCTCGTTTTATAATGCCTAGTTGTGCCGCTATCAACTGTACAAATCGACCGACTGTATACTGTACGTCACCAGGGACAGTGCCGTTGTGAGCCAGCACCATATGGAATTCACATATATACATATGACATCTCTATTGCCAAACGTTATGGTGTCGAGATAACACTCACAGGCCAAGTAGACGAAATCGAGCTGTCACGGACCCCTGATTTCAGTCCACTCTCCCCGTACAAGGTAGCACCTATCGCTTACATCGCGGGGTATGTGGTGAAGATGGTTGAGCGCCGCATTCATTGCGATATTTGTCTAGCTGCTCTGCGTCTTGTAAACAGCTTTGAACAGCGGGAAAAGGTTGCGCAGAGGCTTTTAATATTTCTGACATCAATCAGTTATTAACATGGAATGTAAAGGTATTACGCCATCAGTACAACATATTACAAATATGAACTTTGCATAAACCGCAAGCAATCACTTAATCAGTAAAATAATATTACGTAATTGTATAACCAGTTATTCTTATAAGTAACTTTTATGGTTGCCAGAAAATGATAATGGCCCATACACCAAACACTAGGCACAATTAAGAAGGAAGATTTTTTGAAAATAATCGGAGAAAGGTTAATTTCGTGTCCACAGTTAAATAAAGGTAAATTTTATAAGCGTCCGATTTCCAGGCATTTATCGACAAAAAATAGTTCCGCGGACGTTTCATGGCCGTCAAGCGTTTCTAAAAGAAAGCGACCAAGCAAGCTGCCTAAAATTCCATGTCTCTCGGTTGGTTTAGGCTTAACAGGGCCCAAGTACTGAGTAAAATTTGAGGGGTTATCGCCAATTTGCGGTTAACACCAACAGGCTGATCTCGTTTGATAACCTTCAGCACAGCTTTTATCAAATAATTGTCAGCCAAGGGGCTAGGCAGACCTTATTCCAAGTTAAGGATTCTCACGATATTCAAGTACTTCGGTATGGATGCAGGTTTCAGTTTAGGCGCTAAGTAAGCTGCACACAGACAAGCCCCTACAATGAGAAAGTCATCTCATTATGCTACTACTGTATGTCCACGCCGATGCATCATGCGGTGAACAGCTCGAGATAATGGAGAAATATACACGTGTTTATATTTTGGTATTGGCAACATGAAGGCTATTGACTGGCTGCTGGCTTCACAACCCAGAGGCAGCCCGAGCCGCGTCTGCGATCCACGTATCTTATATACCTTTTGTCAAACAAAGTTCAGACGTTGTTTTAAAAGCGTCAGTATAAATAACTTACCACAGATTACGTGTTCCAACTACCAAGAAGGTTACAATAAAGTTACTTTAGCAACGGGACCAAACAGATATATACATTCCAAAAAATGACCGAACAATCCATCATCAAATTTCCAAGTTGGCTTGTAATCTAATACGTACCCTCATGAACAGGACGAACATTAATTAGCATACATTTATTCCGTACGTTTGAACCACATGAACGTAGTAAGGTAAGTATAGGCTTTTATGGCACAGCATTGCTAATGTGGTTATATGGTGCCTACAATGGTTAACTATGAACAGATCAGATGGACCGGATGGAGCAGCTGCCTTCTGGGAGTAATGGGGAAAAAAGAGGGGAAAACCATGTGGATGAATATGGACAAGAATGTGGAAAAGATGAAAATCTAAATAATTATCCTAGAGCACGTCACCACCAGCCGATTGCAGGAGGATACAATGAGCTATAATCTCTCCCCGGACCTACAGGCGTCTCAATCACGTTCATCGTTTCTCCCTAAGATTCATTACACTTACAAATGTGCCGTATGTATCTTGGCAAAGTTGAGCTGGTTTGACAACAATGAATTTATGTTGATACAAACACAATCCCTGTTGGTCCCTCTTGAATATAAGTAATACTGTATGTGTCATCCCGATTTGATACATTATGACAAAGGTTCACAATGGCACCAATTGAAAAGCGAACACAGCACTACGTTAGAATTCGAATATCGCATTCTAACCCCGCGCCATGCCTGAAAGTCCACCTCCAACCCTCATATTGATGTCAAGCCTTCGAGTCGAGATTCTCCAGTAGCAAACGTAGGCTGTCTCTCTCCTCCTTCAAGTGCTTCATCTCGTCAATATACCCACGGCTCGCCATCATAATGGCCCGCGAGCGCACTTCCTGTTACAGAGTCATTGTATAACGTTGTTTAGAGATGGTTGAAGGTGACAGGACACCGGCTAAATACTTGATTACTTAAATATAATGAAGGTAAGCCAAAAGATCTGAAAAATTTGGATGCGTGCTACCAGGGGGAGGTAGAGATGAGGGGGTGGGGGTCGAGTTATCTCTACATGAAGGTAGGGATGTGCCTCCAATATTGGCCGGGACTTTTTGGAGCATTTTGGTATACGAATGGGTCGGCATTTGAGACAATGTGTCTGAGGTGTTGGGTCTTCGAGTGCTGGAATTAGTCGCACCTTGGCCAACATAGTCTCAAGTACAAGCAATGAAACGACCTTTCCTCACCAGAACGGTGTCAACATCAGAGTCTGAAACGTTACTGACTATTTTGTCAGACACGCTCAACTGAATGACGCAACCTCAGTATGCACCGACCTTTAGTGCTTACCCTAGGTTAGACGCGAACGGGTGTTGACGGTGCATATGACATGCGACTAACTCCACGCTCTTCCATGCCCCCCCCCCCCCCCCCACCCCCCCCCCCCAAATATCACAGACACAGCCGCATTAATTTCTTACCGGTTTTCGTCACATGTACGCATATGGTTGCAATTACCACATCAAAACACGCTATCCTCAGGTTCGAATGATCGCATAGGGTCATTACTTCATTTAGGTATAGAAATGTGACACTTTTGTCTTATTCAGTATACCAATGAGTCCGTTCTTCAAAGACTTGATATCTATATAAGTCCCTTTTCCTCACTTTGGGGTGGTCTATATATTGGTCGGATTTTTTTTATCCCTACCCTTTTCATAGTAACGAACCCCCCACGCCCCCTCTCGAGCTGGTCCCACAGCAAGGCAAGTTCCGAAATGACCCCCGTAGCTTGTATGACCCCCCCCCCCCACCCCCCCCCAACCACCGTAATGGCTCGGGACGATGACCCTTGATGAGGAAGTGATCAGGATAAGGGGGGGGGGGTGAAGGTGCGGGGTTTACTGGACATTTCCTCATGCCAGCGTGAAACAATCAATATGTCCCCAATATAGTCATGTCAAACTAGGTTTAAATGCCTTGAGATGTCACATATGTGTATACATATTGAGGTGTCAAAGTAAGTGCTTCAACGATCCAAATGGGCAAAACAATATCTATTTCTGTCCAGAGAATGGCTAAGCGAAATGACACTGAGTAAGCAAATATAGACCCAAGTAATCAAGGAAGTCAGATACAGGAAACTTACATTGAATGAAAGGCATCTTGTTTCTTTGCCTTTCCTGAGATAAGCTTCATTCATGAATGAGAATGTTGATGAATTCCTGGGATCAAATATTACCCCTGTAAAGGAAAACACAAAGAGATGACACAAGAGGGAGGCAGATTAAGAATAACAAATAGCGCCAATCCTTCCCTCAATTATACAGTCTAATTGATGTGTTCCATATTCAAATGTGCAAGCTTTGTCTCTAGGATTTAATTTAATCGAGTTAGACTTGGATCCGAGCCCAAGAGTTTGTTGCCAGAAGCTGGTGTATCTGGTTTGTACCAAGTGGATGATGGAACTTAATGGTTGCTGTCCAAGCATCACTATCATCCTTATCCATTACTGCAGTGATATCATCTTCATTTCTCATTAGGAGGCAAATCACTAGGTCATGATTCAAATATTTCGTCATAACGTCACCTACATTTATTATTTTTTTCACCTGAGCCAGCCCCAGATAACATAATTCGTAGTCTTTTCCCATATCATCTCGTTTTCAACAAGGCGGAGTCATAACAGCTATTTCCTTATCATCAAAACAAAAATAACACGTTCAGAGTTCCTAAACTCAATGCACAGAAGGAGAAACAAAACAAGGTGGAGCCCAGAGTGGCATCTGACACAGACCAGAGAGACATCTGACAAGGACCAGAGTGACATCTGACACGGACCGGAGTCTGCTCTCAGCACAGAACGCAACTTGTTTTCATGGAGCAATACAAGGTACTCACTGACAACATATGTGTCTATATGACAGTCGACCACCGGGAAGAATGTGATGGTGAAGTGAGTGGAGGGGAGGGGAGGCTGTAATTTGTCCATGGCCTTGGTGAGTCCAATACGCAGTTCGTCCTTGTCATCGCGTGATAACGCCACCCCATCCACTACGCTGATACTATCAATACCAAACCACAGGCTGCAGCGGCGACCTAGAATGAGGACAGGGACACAGCAACGCAGTATTTGAGGAATGAAAAGAATGAATTCAACAAGAATACTGATAGAGCATTAGTCAAAAGTTGATTGAGTTAATGGTAGCAATGATAAGCTAGAGCATGTGTTGGACAACGATATCCTATAAAGCCATGGTCCATAATGACAGCCAATCACAGCCTCACCTGCATTCAGGAAGCCACAGGCAATCTTCGTAACCATGCTGGCGGACACATCGTGCAGCCTCTTGGCCTGTACTAACTCGTGGAAGGAATCTTGGGTAAAGCTCACCCTCTCTCCTGTAATAACAGTGTGTATTGAGGCCACATTACTTATTCTCACAACATCCTTTCTTGCAGGTGATAAAATACTGATGTTTCTCTTCAAACAGTAACTCTAACCCATCCGAAAACACACCACACTTTCTACCAACCTTTTTTATAATTGGTCCTTGTTTCCTCCACCATTTCACTGCCACCTACACACAGACAATCAAGCATTATCTCTCAGATGGTAAACATGGATTCGTCTTGATCACCAACAGAGACAGTGAGAAAGTCTCCATGCTTCATTTAGCCACTCACTTGAGACGTCGGGTGTCGAGGTTGTGTTGTTGCTGCTTGTCACAAGGGGCGACGGCGGCGTGGGAGGGCTGGAGGGCTGTGGGAGGGACGGGGGGTGTTTATCAGGGGCTTCATCACTCGAGTCCTGAATGGTGACAATAATTAACCATGATATGACAACATGTTCTTGGTTTGAACATAGTGCAGAAGATGATATAACATTGGTGAAGGAAGAGGACAATAACGAGGATGTGGATAATGGTGATGGATGATGAACATGATGAGGATGATAGTGATGGATGCTACTGGATGAGGATAACTTAGTACAGTGTGTGTTCACCTGCATAAGTGAAGGATCGACTACACGAGTGACAACAGGCCATGATTCATTGAGGTTCCTGCCCCATTGAAAACGACTCCTAGCGCGGCCATCACACACGCCAGCTGCTCGCTGATGCTCCAACTTATCCAGCACTCCCTCCACACGCTTCACTGCCTCCCTCTCGTGAGGCTCTCTGCAAATACAAGCTGTATATTTAAAACAACACAAATTGTTCTCAACAACACTGTATTCCTCATATTCAAGTGGGTGCGACAGAATGGATATTTAAACGGTGATGACAGGTGAATGAAGAGTCACCTGAACTGGTTCCTCCTTCTGGGTCTGTCATTGTTGATACTGGCCACTCCAACAAACACCCGCAGCACCTGGAGAGATGCTGACTGGATGTGGCAATTCACCTTATCTTCTAACAACCGCATGCAGAGAACAGGACCTATGAAAAGTTTGAATCTTTGTTAACAACAGAACACACCTTCATGAAGTAGTTCTTAATATTCCAGACTTCTGCTCCAATCCCACCTTCATCCTTGATATAGGTTTCCTTGGCATCTTGATTTTCAAAGAGGAGGTTAGCCAGAGCTGCTAGAGCTACCTGAAGATGTGTCTGAGGCCTGTCTAGGTCGACCTCGCTCCAACGATGACATGCACCTGTAACACACACATACGCTCAAATCACATCACAAGTCACTCATGGACCACATCTGATCATATACATAAGAATGTGATTCGCTGTATAGAGGTATGAGTAATATGTGTGGATCCCATGAATGAGTGACGGCTGGGTGGAACAGCTTGTTTTATCCTGGCTGCATGATGTAGGTAAGGTATCATACGTATAGGTATATCTAACGACACACCAACACTTACGGTGGCACCTCAAAAGTTTGGATGAATATGAAGAGATCAGTTTTATCTTATTGAGCAGCCACTTTCAAGGATAAATGTCAAAAAGAGGGAAATCACATCAATGAAGATGAAAAAGATAGAAATGTAAACGATTATCCTGGCATGTCACCACCAGCCGATTGACCAGCCATTCCAGCCTCACGTGAAATCCAGGCATGAGTGGTATCTCTGCTTAACCAACAGGATCCCGTCATTCACCGACATGAGTCCCAACCCACGGCAAACAGGTTAGGTTGGCCCCTATTCGTCTCCTCTTACAACATGCAGGGATGCATCATGTGGCATGGTATGTGTAGGGGAGGGGGCTGAGATGCCCATATAGGTACAACGACACGGTCGACTTTATAATGCGTCTAACATGAGCAGACTGTAAGCATAGGTCAGGTCACTCACCCAGTAAGTCACTGACCATCCAGCCCAGCTTGTGTCTCACGATCTCCTCACGAGCCAAGTTGCTGATGATACGGAGGGCCGACGAAGTGAGACGGAGGTCCGGACAAGACGTTATGAACTGAAGGATATTTGTGTGGGCATTGCAATCCATGAAGCAGGAACCTACAAGAGGAGAATACTTTTAAACGTGATTTGGCAATCTACTCCATGAGGAATAAAGCGGCCTCATCTAGCAGGGTATACTCACTGGTAATGTTCGTGTGTTGAGCCAGATTACACAGCGTGAATAAAACGTTGTCAATTACTTTGTCATTGAATGGGCGGGGACAACTTCCTGAAATACAACCAAACCTTACATCAGAGTGGAGAATTCACACCAATAAGACGTCTTCTATGACTCCACTCCACTAGGTGTGGGTTATGCGCATGGTGCTCTCTTCGTCATATGGACACATCACATCAGAACTACTGCGTACACAGAATGACCAGACAATAATGACATACCCTTGAGTCTACATAAAGTGGTGAGTGGGGGAATACTGGCCAGTTCAGCGGGGAGCTGGGAGAGATCTCTCAGCTTGGCATCGAAGGTAAGTCCGTAATCTAGTGCCCACACCAGGCACACAGATGCTCGCTGGTCCACGGAGGCCAACTGACCCCTCAAAGCACCGAGCTTATCATGCGCTGCCCTGACAAGCATCCCAGCCGAAGGAACCCACTCGGCTAATGACTCTGGTGAAGGGTGAGAGTGATTTAAAATCACTTTGATTTCTTGTAGTGAGCTTTGAGTAGCTTGGCCCCCGAGCAGTGCCCAGAAGATGTCACCACTTGTGACATTTGTCACATGGATATCCTGCCAGTTATCACAGAAGTCGGAGTCAGAGAAACCTCCTTCTACCCAGATCAACTTCTGCTTTTGAAGTTCTTCTGCTATTTTTAGATCATCGGTGGAGCTAGTGTCATACAAATCCACAGTGTAGACAGTTTGTGGCAGGTTCAGTTTATAACAAGCTTCACCAAAAGTATTTAAAATCAATTCATTAGTTTCATCAGAGGACTCAGTCTGACAGCAGCCAACTAGATCTTTGAACAGTACAAGTTCTTCAAATGCAGACTTCGCTTTAGGATGAAAACCAAACATTTGGCAATTCTTCAGGTTTAACATATCCACAAGTGGCTCCACAAGACCGTCGAAGGTCATGGCTTCTATACACATGCCCGGCCCTAATGACATGTAGAGGAGAAGGCTTGTGACTTGCTCTGCAAGCTGTAGCACCATGCTGTGAGGAGAGGACCGCTGGGATGCTGATGAGCAGTGGTCTGCTAGAAGCCGCTTGAGTTGAAGCACCAATCCTTGTCGCACCAGCCGCATCTTCATCTGGCTACTGACGTTACACAGGTAACCAATCAGGCCAATCGCCAGCACGTACACCTGAACACACGCCATATGCTGCACCTCATGGCCACTACAAACACGATTCACAGAATCAAAACAAAAAAAAGAGAACTGTCCACTGGAGTAGGTATCCTACCTGGGGACCATGATCCTCTTTCATGATGTTAATGAGTCTCCTAGGTGCACTGTCAGGGAAGAACGAGGCTACAGGTACCTGGCTACATTTCAGCAGCAGGTTCTTCAGGATACAGAAGAGAACAGCATCCTCGTTGACAGGCAGACTCCCCCATAGTCGATCGGCATCCAACCCACTGTACTTCACCTGAGTATATCATGTCTCACCTTAATATGCACCTCAAATCAATTGCAGAGGATGTTCAATAGGTGTAATAGAACCAGT
Source organism: Urechis unicinctus (assembly GCA_034190875.2). Taxonomy (NCBI): domain Eukaryota; kingdom Metazoa; phylum Annelida; class Polychaeta; order Xenopneusta; family Urechidae; genus Urechis; species Urechis unicinctus. Next base: position 9,771,955 of record CM067343.1, on the reverse strand, counting down.
TTATCATTGATTCAATATTCACTTGCAACAATGGTTATCTAATGATAGACACTTGACATCTACCTTATTTCTCACCAGCTGTTGTTCCAGGTTGGAGAGGCAGTAATGGTCAGCCATATTTGCATATACTAAATTCCATCACCAAATCACCTTCAGGTACCAGTTGAATCAGAGCTGTAACAAGTAAAAACAATACACAGGTAAGAGATAGGGCACACAACACAGCAGAAAATGTACAAAAGGATTCACGCTGCTCTCAATAAGGCATTCTAGAATGAATTTAACATAAAATCTCCACTTAAAAGTGCATTTTTTGTTATGTGTTGAATCTTATCCATTTAATAAAACAACTCTTATGGAACCCATATAAACTATTTTGCGGACTGGTTAAACGCGATATCGTCCATTACATCATATCAAAATCTATCGGTCACACCCGTGTAAACAAACCCGAGCACATGTCGATGGGAAAATGATGCATGCGTATTGAAGGGTCATTTATTTACAACACATAGTCGTGAGCAGCACGGATTCGACAGAAGGTGGGAACGCGAGCAGCCGAAATGGTGAGTCTTTTGATTCCTATATTTCTCGACGAGTCTTCTTTGATTGGAATAGATAAGTTTTCGTATGTTGTATTAAAAAGAGACCCGTCTGAATATAGTGAACACTATAGTTACAATGGATCACCGTAAATTAAACAATATATAGCGACACACCTGCAGACAAACCCTGCCCATGTTCAAGCTTTTTTCATATGCAATTATCGGTGCTTTTTCACGGCAAACCATTTGAATATTCCTGAACCAACTCTTAAATTGTATTATAAATCAAGGGTTGGGGTCAACAGCACACCAACACTCATGTGTTATATGGTGCCAAGAAAGTTTAATAGATAACATTGACCTGATTAAGCAGCCGCCTTCTAGGATAAATAAAATTGGAGATAGAGTGAGTGAGTGAGTTTAGGGTTTAACGGAACACCAACACTTATGTTATATGGCGCCTAGAAAGGCTAACAGATAAGTTGACCTGATTAAGCAGCAGCCTTCTAAGATAAATGAAAATGGAGATGGAAAAGATTAAAATGGAAACGATTATCCTAGGACACCACCAGCCGATTGACTGAACCAGGCCATTCCATGCAAAATCTGGGCCAGAGTAGTGTCTTTGAGACATGGCCCTCCGAAGGACCTTTCTGCTCAACCACGTGGATCCCATTGTCCACTAACCAAGTCGCAACCCACAACCAATAGATTGCCCCCTATGAGTCGCCTATTACGACATGCAGGAGGATACAGTGGGACTATTTTTCCCCCTGAACCACGGGGAGTGGGGGGGGGGGGAATTGGAGATGGAAAAGATAAAAATGGAAACGATTATCCCAGGGCAAGTCGCCACCAGACCATTGACTGGCCCAGACCATTCCAGCCTCTGGGCTGGACGAAATCTGGGCCACAGTAGTGTGTGCTGACATGGCCCTCAAAAGGACTGCTCCACCCAACCACCAGGATCCCATTGTCCACCGAGACAAGTCGCAACCCACGGCCAACAGGTTGCCCCCAATTAGTCGCCTCTTACGACATACAGGAGGATACAGTGGGCCTATTCTACCCGCAAACCCACAGAGGTTCAAAAGGCTGATGAACTAAAGGAATGCTCACAGAGACGAGTTTATGCCACTTCTGCAGCTGAGCATGAAAGGTATAAGTAGCTACAAACTACTTCATTTCATGCATTGAAGAAAATTTGAACTCTTGTAAGGGCATTTTATATCGGTTGAAGCAAAATGCAAACTTTCACACATACACCAGGAATTACCCACAGCATCAAAAGCTGAAGTTTGAGCTAAAGCCATCGCTGAGTCTACCAGAATGCCTGCAAGTGGTCGTCAGTTTTCATTTGGGCCAAGAAAGGGAAACAACTGCTAGAAAGGTGCAACAAACAGTAAAGCGTCAGTACTGTGTTAAGGAGGGGGCTGACGATGACAAGGCTGCTGCAAGAAATGTACTCACCCCTTATGCAGCAGAAATAGTCATCAGCAAGAAGAAGAAAGCAAGACAGACCTTCAATAAAGCCATGTGTGAAATGATAAGCACGGATGAGGCCAAAGTCACTACTGGTGGAAAGGAATGTAGAGTCTCCATTGGTCGGGAAACAGTTTCATGTTCGTGTGATTTCTATCACAATCAGAACCTGCCCTGTGTGCATATTTTCATTCTCTGTCAGAAATGGAAAGAGAAGATTTTTAGGGAGACATGGACCCAGATAGATTGAAAAAAACAAGGTAAGGTAAGAATAGGGTTTAACAGCACACCAACAACAAGTGTTATGTGGTGCCAAGAAAGGTTGATAGATAAACATCACCACACTTAACCCTGTGGAGTCAAAGTTTCACCCATGAGGCCCAGAAAGCAATCAACTTCTCTGCACCCAAAAATATTTCTGCGAGAAGAAAACCTAAGGGAGCCTATTCCAATGCCATTGGTCTCCCCTTCAAGATGTATGAAAAAGGCAAGGCTGCAAAGGCTAAAACGCAAGCATCTAAATCAGAGCCCAAGACAAAGAGAAAGCCTTTGTCAGCGAATGCCACTGTTGATGTGAAGCGGGCCTAATGCAAGGATGTGACAGGCCACCCCAAACCCAGAGCCGCTACAGGGCACAAAGTAACAAAACAATTATGTCACATAGTGAAATTATTGTCAGTTATGATAAGTTTGTTATCTATCTATCACTTTAATTATATCAGCTATATTTTATTTTATTTTTTGACTTAAGTAAAAATGGAGATTGGCTGGCCTGCACATTAAACTTCACTTCCACCTACGAAGTTCAGTCAGACTGACCGCGGTTTATGCATAAACAATCCGAGTGTGACAGCTTGCCACTCTTAGGCCTCCCTGCTGGCTGAACGATGCAGTTTGTACTTTATAATATACACCTATTAAAGAACACTGAAGACGTAGCAAATTATAAATGAAAACCTGTTTCACATTTAAAGGAAAAACTGAGACACATTTTCTATTATTTTTCTCCGAGTGCATGACTTCTCCATTCCCTTCATGCACGAGGTGCCTTGTGTTTTGGTGATCTGATGACACATACAGCGCGGATATGAGTGATCACAAGTAGTAAACAACACAGACGCTGTCGGAGGCGAAGATTCTGTGCCTAATGATAACATTGCCCAAACAATAGTTCTATGTGATTTTTTTTTACACTGACTGCAGCATTCCTCTCAATCTGAGCAATGTATATATTTGCTTTGCTTTGTGGCATCTTGATATAGTTCAGAGAAGTGTTGAACCTTTCCTTTCCAGTTAATTACTGCCTACATAGAGCTGCTGCAGATGGAGCAGCATCCAAGGAAACGTTTCCCACTTCCATGTTTTCTGGCACAGGCCTACAGGGACATGCTGGTCGAGAATGTAGGACAATGACACTACTTATCTTTGTAATTTGAACAGTCTTCTTGGATAAATGAAAATGGAGATAGAAGGGGTAGAAGGTGTGTGACTGGATAAGTTAACAGTGGATGTAAGGATACTTGTGTTTCATGACTCACTTGGTGATAAAAGGGTAAGAGGTTGGTGGGGGTGAGCCAGATGGGGAATCAACAATCCACAGTTGCTGTGGGAGGATGGGATGTGTACCATTTTACCTGTTGATAAGTAACAAATAAGGAAATAGCTTGACATTTGAGAGCACAAATTATTAGATATTTGGCTATTTGCCCTCCAAAGGGCACTTGATTTAAGAAGAGAATGCTTATATAGGGCATAACAATCACAATGTGATCTGATATGCATGTAGTTGATGCTGAAAAAATGACAAGCTACTGGGGAGAAGATCGATGGATGGAAAGTGACAACATCTGAGAGCAGTAAGCAAGAGGATGGATCAAGTTGTGGCATTTTTCTACTAATGGCAAGTGGAATATATTAGTTTGTTGTACAAACTTTAACCATACCAAATTCAAAATAGTACCGCACTTACATAAAACTGCTGCATTTTTGTTCTAATGATGAATAGAGTTCTATAAATATAAAATGAGAGCATTTCACCTGGCTTTGCTGATATTGTAGCTATAGAATGGAAAAAATATTGTATTTAACAGAATGCTGAAACTCGCGCCTGCAACCGAGAATCAACTGTTATGGAGCAAAAGCACTGTGGTCAGTGCCCACACTACGTTCATCAAAGGCTGTTGGAAAATACAGTTGAGGCTACAAATACATGTGCAGCTATGACAGTTTCTAGGAAGCCAGCAGAAAAGAAAATGTAATGGCTACAATGTTGAGGATGTTTGTTGTGGTACTACTTTTGAGGTGCCAGTGTCCTAAAGATACCCAAGGGAAACTTTTGTTAGTAAAATGTGTAAAAGCTGAATACATTTTATGCTAGTCTTGAACACAACAGTAATGTTGCCTGTTGCGCTTCTGTACCATTGCAGGTTTTCATTTAGTGAGAGTGGTTTTAATCATATGTGGTTGAGCCAACATATTATCATTTTGCATGAACTCAATCTAGTCGTAAGGTTGATATCCACATTTCAACATACCGTACCATCTTCTCTGAAATATTTTGCAAAATTATTATATTTTCAATAATTATATCGTGGTTTTATGGAAGTCTAGTATCATATTGAATATGATACATTTAATGAATACTTTGCTGCTGAGGCTGCAAAAGAAGCTGCACTACACTGCAATATAGTGTATTTCCACACCTGATCTTGAATATAACTAAGTTGTACATCCAATTTGGAATTTTGCTGAAGTGTACTATTGAAGTGGGGTGCCACTACTTAATTTTGGCAGTATAGGAATGAATGCATAAAGAAAAAGATTACAATGTGGTTAAGCAGGGATGGAAACTGACCAAATTAGCTACCAGCCATCAGGGCTGGTAACTTTCAAAAGTTACCGGTCAAGCACAAATTTTACCGGCCCGAATCATAACCTAACCATACGCCCAAATATCAATCTTTTTACCCACTACGTTACATGTATTTCACAGATAACAAATGAACGAAGACAGATAGAAATTAACGCTTAGCTCGCCTTAACTGCAAACACTCTTCTCTTGTCTAAGCTTGCCAGATCAAGCAGTCTGTCAGCACCAACACACACAGTATCTTATGATTCAGACTCACTGTCAGGATTGTAGTTGTGAATATCATGAGGTTGACTTATATGGAATGGCATAAGCTGAACCGCCAGTTAATCTTGGTTTGGCCTATCACATTAAAGCCTTTCTCACATTCTGTCATAGATGAACAAATTGTTGGTATCAGGTCAAACAAATACAAAACATTGGAGCACTCTTTCTCTAGCATACGATTCACTCGGGGCCAGCTCAAACTGCTCATCCCTATCGAACCAAGTATAAAAGCTGCAGTAATAATCCCTGAAGTAGGTCCAGGGGTAGACACTTACGGCTGTCCGCTTGCCCGGGACAGGTGGTTCTGCTTGTGGGACAAGCGAAAAGTCCTACAAGACGTCCGGGATATATATCTTTAATACCGTTCGACCGGGGCTATGGAGCTTCTAGACAAAGGAACTCCGCCTCTGACAGTTCCGTGCTATTTATTACTTTCGATCTCTGCGCTGTATGTGGCATCAGATCATCTAGCCGTGCACGACGTTTATTAACGTCGTGCAAAGATCGTAACCGAATGCGCGTGAACGATACATGAGTTCCAATTATACACGATAATTACACAAATGTACATATGAAGAATAATTTTTCACATAAATGAATGTTTATTAACAAGTTGAGTTAGTTTACGTGTGAGATTTCATCAAAGGCGATTTAATCCGGCCACACAAATTCTGAAAAGTTCATGTTTATTTTGAACGACAAGATCGGTTTCTGCGCGCATGCGCAGACAAGGTTCCTCGCAAGCGAACTTTTTCTTTCTGAATTTTATTATTTGAGTATATGTGTCATTTTGTCAATGATTATCTTTTGGAAATATCTACTTTGAAGGGCGGTATGTATTCAACGATATCACATTGACATTTAAAAAAAGATAACACTTATTGATTCCCGTAGTCTGGAGGGGGCACTTGGCCTTGTCCTACGTAGGGTTGTGCCCCGGGATCTCAAAAACCTGTACCCGTCATACAAGGTAGAAATGGCAAGAGCATACCCCATCCTACAATTATGAGGTCAACAAAACCCGTCGGGAGACCGAAAAAAACCTACCCCGACACATGTATACTACCTCTATATACTTAAGTGCCCCCTCCTTCGGGACCTGCAGCCACATGGCGAGTGAAAATGAAACTGCGTAATGTGACGTCATATCTCCAAAACTGGGGCTGCCGTGAATGAAAGTTGTGATTCTAAATGTTCATTTGACAATTGCTAAATAATCACGAGCCAGTGGATAACCAAAATAGTGCGGAGAAGCGGATATTCATCTCATTTGTCGACATATATATTTACGTAAGTACACAACTTGGTGGTAAGCCGCGGAGACACGAAATAAAAAAAATTGCCACACGACCCACATATCCTCACTCACGACGGTATATATTTATATTACCGTCGTTCGCGGCTACAGATCATCAAAACACCAGGGGCGAGTGCCTTGCCTATTCTCGATATCGGCTAACTGTCTTCCGCCGGAAGTCAACCCGGAGCAACGATTCGGGGGTGAATACAAGCAGCTGTCAGCGTATTGACACCTTGTTGGTTGCGCGGAAGACACGACGCTATTAACGTGCGCGTGGCGCTCTTTCGTCAGTGACGCGGTAAATAGTAGCTTATAACGAAGATCTAAGACAATTTCAATAATCAGAAACGATCTCGGGCATACATTTAACGAGTGATAGCTATAAACTCGGCGATATAAAAACAGCCATGGCTGACAAGCAGTAAAAACCGGCCGATTTGTTTGAAGCTCAACAATCATGGCTTACCAGTATTTGGAAGGACTACCCAACGTGGCACGAAAGAGGTATATACAAAAACTGACCAATACTACACACAGATCCAGTGTCAAATGTACGTTGCAGGAGCTGAATATGGGGACTTTGTCTACTGGACTCCTTGGGAGTGTGTGATCAGACAGTGATTTTCTTTTGGAGTTGTGTAACATGATCAGTATGTTTTGGCAGTCAGCAGTATTTCCAGAACTTCTGACACGCAGATTAGAGGATGGTGCATGTACTTCTATTTCTAATGAGAAAGAGGAAGGCGTAGATGATTTTGAATTCTGTTTGTGTCGATGCAACTCGGGTGAAGATATGATTGGATGTGACAATCCATGCTGTAAATATTAGTGGTTTCATTTTTCATGCATCGGCATCAAAAGAGTATCAAAGGGTGCCTGGTATTGCAAGTCTGCAAGAAATAAATCTTGAGCCAACCTTTCTGTATATAAGATTTTCCTTTTATAGACTTATTTTGTTGTCTTTGACTGTTATATGGTGGATGAGTTGGGCGAATAAAATTTATTCTCACATTCTATCCTCTTCTTAAATTGATTTGTGCCACTATGAAATTTACAATGTGATGTGACCAACAGCAATCAAATGCAAATTCTGGATGAAGAGAAATGTGAAATATCACAGTGAATAATCTTTAAGTGTGGTATGGACAATAAGAAACCACGAGAACATTTCATAAATGCTTTATTACGATTGTGTATTGAAAACAAATTTACTGCAAAATGAAAAAGCGTACAGGTAATACCACTACATAATATGTAATTTTAACTATTTCAGTCAATCAAATCACTGTCTCGTACAATAATGCTACCCCCAGCATTTAACAAACAACAAGCCACAGTGACAATCTTGTCCACATTAGAGAGCTCATTTTCATTGGCTTCAGCCTTCAGAGAGTTCACCGACCGGATTGGTAGGGTCCCCTTCAGCAGTTGATATCTGTTTTTTACACACCCAATGACTCTCTAAATGTGAATGCGGACAGAGGATTTCCATGCTGGTGCAGGTCCGCACTTACAAAACCATTCTGTCATACAATTTAAGCATCTGAAGCCCTTCCTCCCCAAGCCTTTGACACAAATGAGACAGCACCACAAGAAGTGTATGCAATAAACACTTTGGCTGTGCAGTACTTATTATAATTGCTGTAAGTTTGTGCCCCTGCCTTCAAGTTTTTGGGTTGGTCAATGAATAACTCAAAGCAGTCCACAATGGAAGTGAGTCGAGGGTACAATTCTTTGAAGGCTAGTGGCAAAGATTTGAACACAGCATAACGGTCGCCACACTATGCCACAACGAACCGTCTTCGTTCTGTCCATTCACAGCAATGACCCACTTTTCCCTTCTCTCCGGGTCTTTCGGAAACTTAAAGAGCGACATTCTTTCTTTCATCATGTTGTGGTTAGAACAACCGAATGCACAGCAACTTTTCGGCATGTTTTTATCGACGTTAATAACCGCAAACTAAACCAATGTTGATATCGCTGAGTGAAATTAATCCAATACACATTGATTGTTTTCACTGCGCTGCACGTTGCCAGGGTCGCCGGGAATTCTGGGTGGTGCGAGGTTCCCGGATAACCGAGATCGGCACATTGCTTCCTGCGTTAGGTACACGGTGACCGTGCACATAGCATCTTCCTTAAGTTTAAGGCTAATGAGTAATGTGATTAGGTTTGCATCAATCTCCGGAGCAGAGGATGCTGCTCGTACACACGCAATTAATACAATGTACTTGTGTATCCTCTGGCTTAGCCCTACAAGACGTCTGCGTAGACGTCTTACCGTTTCTCGAAACAACGCAACTCAATTATTTTTAGATCGATTCAGACAACTACCAAACACCAAACATCCACAAGTGATGGAGTTATAGAATGCAATGATGTTTTACGGACAATTTCATCCCTTTTCGGCTGGTGATTTCATCCGTGGTAATTATTTACAGTTCGATCAATTTGGGAAGCGGTAAAAAGTCAGAAACACAGCAACATGTTTGTTTACAAGTTCAAGACCGCATGCATTGCGCGGGGGGGGGGCACTTAAGTGTAAAGATATAGTATACATGTGCCGCACGTAGGGGGTGGTTTTTTCAACATCTCGACTTTTACGACGGGTTAGACATTCGCATAATACCTTGTACGATGGAGTATACTTTTTCTCATTCTCAACGAGTACAACGGGTACAGGTTTTCGAGGTCCCGCGGCACACCCCTATCCGAGTTAGGGTAAGTGCCCCCCACTTGGGATGCTAAGGCAATGCGGGAAATCGCGAGAATTAATTGTTTCCAAAATGGCAGACATCGTATCGCGATTTGTTAGGAAACGAACTATCGATGCCATTTATTGAAGAATAGCGTCGAGTGGTGGTAAGTTTTTTGGCGCGCAAAGTCTATTTTTTGTAAAGGCTCTTGATATATGTTATTTTCTAGGTACGCAGAGTAGTCCTTCAACCCAAACGAGAACTTGCCGACTGTGTTTGACGAACTCTTCGTAACGGTATAAATTCATGTTACCGTTACACCGGAGCTACCTCTGGCTTAGCCCTACAAGACGTCAGTAGACGTCTTACTTTCTCAGAAAACGACGCAATGAAAAATAATTGAGATCGATTCAGACAACTACCAAACACCAAACATACCCAAGTGATGAGTTATAGAATGCAATAATGTTTTACGAACAATTTTATCCCGTTTCAGCGGGGGATTTCATTCATGGTAATTATATATAGTTCGATTAATTTGGGAAGCGGTAAACACAGCAACATGTTTGTTTTCAAGTTCAAGACCACGTACATCGCGCATGCTCAGAATGACGACTAAAGCTAAACCGGGGGGGGGGCACTTAAGTGTATAGAGGTAGTATACATGTGCCGCGCGCGACCGGGTATGTTTTTTTCGGCCTCTCGTTTTGTACGACGGTTTATACATTCGCATAATACCTTGTATGACGGGGTATACTTTTTGCCATTCTCAACTTGTACAACAGGTACGGGTTTTCGAGGTCCCGCGGCACACCCCTATCCGAGTTAGGGTCAAGTGCCCCCCCCCGGAATGCTAAGGCAATGCGCATGAGGCGGCGGGAAATCACGGGAAATCACGCGACCCAATATTTTTCCAAAATGGCGATCATGGTATCTTGCCTTTTCGGAAATGATGTATCGATGGCATTCCTTGAAGAATAGCGTTGAGTTGGGGTAAATATTTTTGCGCGTAGGGACTGTTTGTAGTACAGGCTCTTGATATATGTTATTTTTTGGATGCGTAATTGAGCACCCAAGTGCGTAAGGCCACCAACTTTTCTTTAATGAAGCGCTCATACCGTCGTATCGTAACGGTATAAATTCATGTTACCGTTATGACCGGAGCTACCTCTGGCTCTGCTCCAGGAGAATGGGTTTGCATAATATCGCCCTGGTAGTTTCACTTTTCAATGTAAAATATCAATGTCTGAGAATGTTGAACTATTATATCCAAACAGTAACAGCAAATGGAGGAAATTCATCCAATACTTACCGCTTGACAATCAGAACTTGTCCCGTTTATGTCAGTATTATTGCTAAAATTTATCAGAAGCTGTGTCTATCGGGTACTTTTGAGTCATTGTCTCTGATTGGTCCGTGTCACATTTCCGGAGGCCTTTCCGAAGATTTGGCGCCACATTTGTGTTTATTTGTGTTTATACTCTCCGCTTCAGACCTCTTTTCACATGAACTGAAGTATTTGCTGTTGCATAACCACGGAAATGACTCCAATGCCAATGGAAGCTCTCGATTACACTCAACAGTCGCATGGCGTGATATTGAAAGACTTTCAAAAGGATTGCGCACTCTGCTGTTTCAAGGATCGTGACTTTTTCGTGAATGTGCCAGCTTGGCGTGGGTCAGGGTTCGACACTGACGATTGTTCGCGTGCCCGATTCACAGGCACTCGAGTTCGGACATCATGATTTTCTTATCTCCATTCCATTATAATATAATATATATATATATGATAATGCTAGTGTAGGGAAGTCACGATGTCCGAACATGACGTCCGAACTCGAGTGCCTGTGCTCCGATCTGTTGTTTGACGCTGAGAGGCACGTCGACGAGATAACCAAACGTTCAACAGGTCTCTTTAACTGACTATTACGTAAACCTACTGTTATGCAGAAAAGCGATTACAGCGCTTGTTTTCGGACGCAATTTTTTAATAGTTGTCGAACACACTGTAGACAGGCACTATCAGAAAGCGCCTCTCAGATCCCCACACAAGTCGTGCAAGGATATATGATCGTCACATTTTTATGACTTTAAACTTTTGATGAACTGCTTAGTAGGTGTACTTCAAAGCTGCAAACAAATTTACGAACCAGGTCGTTACACAACCTTGTCAATTTGAATATGCACTTTTGACAATTTGGATTTGAAACACAGATTTTAGATGAATTTGAAAATATATTCGATGTGGTTGTACATGTTTTACTTGCGGCAATGGTCGGGGTCAATCAGTGTGATATTATGTGGATCATTACGATTCCTGGACAGCGCCACCTATGAATGTGCTGTCACGCGATTGGCATGAACCACTTGGCCAACAAGCTCCAGTGGGCGTCTATAATTAAAACGAAATGATACTTCCGCGCAGGGTTATTCCCAAACCAGAGTGTGAAACCCCGCCACTGGGTCCTGAATACAAGACGGTACCCTTGAGGCACCGGGTCGGGACCAGTGGGTACCTACCAGTTAAGTACATCTGATAGACATATCATAGCATCGTCAAATGTCACGACATTCTCAAAATCTCCACGGGGTCACCGCAGGCGCTATCTATATATTCGGCGCTCGGAAGCTTGACTTTGGGAACCGAGCGCCTGTGCTTTGAGTGGTGCTGGCTGCTCAAGTTTATCAGTATTCTTTATTCACTGTCTCTTCCAAATGCGCTCGACAACCGAGTAGCTGTAACTAAAAGCAAACCCTGAGCAATCAACCCGTGTCGCATCCGATCAGAACGCGCGTTTTATTTGCGCTCCGGTAGTCTATATGCAAAGGACCGATATGCAAATCAATTTCAGAATGCCATATAAGATTGTCAGAGCTAATCAAGACAAGTTTTTGGGTTCGTTTGCTCGTATTCTCAGAGATTGTCTTGGCTTTGTATTTGTATTAACTAAAATGAATATGGCAAGAGCTGCAATATCCATGTCGCTACGTAACAACTAAACAAGCTTGCTCACGATTCGCCCGTTATATCTATCAGAGTCAGTCCTCGCTTGGACCGCCATGATGGCTCTGCGGATCAGAATGTATCAGGTTGCAATATCCGTGCAATCACTGTACTACGAGAGACATGTTTGACATAGATGTCAGTTAGTTACTCTGCACTTGACAATCTAGCCCGATTTCGCCATGTGTGTATGGCTGACATACATTCCGAATCCAGCCCTATATCCCGCAATAGTGAAGTAAATAAGATTTTGATTCACACAAAATCTCCCATTTTGGACTATTTGATTAGGTTCCCAAAATGACGTTAAATCACTTTGAGCGCACCTTTATTCATTGATATATCACAATTTCATTGTTGATTTCTGCACTTGGATCTTCGATTGTGCAACGTTATGATTCATAGATACGCGCTCTGGGATCTTGGATGTTTATAGCTACGCTAAGAGGGTTGACTCCGCCTAGGTGTGTGGCGATTATGAAATTACACGAAATACACGCCCGTTATCAGAAGATGATACCATGAAATCAACAAAAGCACATAGGACTGATGATCCAACGTCTCGGGGCTCGGCGGTTGTCAAAGATGTGAAGCCATCTGAATGGTCGAGGCGACCACGCCTCCGAATGCATCAGAGAATTCCATGTGGTTTTAAGAGAAGCTAGCGGCTCACATGTGGCGTCTTCACATTTTTTCTCGGCCGGAGGTTTCAATGAACACTCTCAGCTTAGCTATTAACTCTTTCGGTGAACTAAAACGATGACGAACGTTTTGTCTGTCGGAACGACCTAGTTCAAAGGTTTCAATGTTTAATTGGCCAGAACATATATTTTTCGTGCGCCAACTACACTGAGGTTTAACGTTTTAGATGCTGTTAGCCCTCCATTCAATGGAGATAGTATGCAATAGAAAACCACAGTCAAACCCGGTGGGACTGTCGACTTTCTTTGACGGCTGTACCGTTATTCCGGGTCGCCATGAAACCCTGGGTCGGGTTGGCCCAAACATACTTGTTTGATGGCTTGCAGTACCTCAAATTTAAAAAAAAACGTCCCGCATTGCTGTTCAATCCGATATCTAGGGAAACCGATGGAGGTAGTGGATAGGGTATCCCTATTTTTAGAGGTCTAAAATAGAAATGGTTGACTTAATAGGGAAGGTGTGAAATTAATAGAAAAAATGGCTTGATTTTAAACGTAAATGTGTTTACATTACCTTTCCAGGCGTTCTAAGTCTGTTCGCCTGGTCATCGTTCGCGGTTACAATCATTATTTCATTCAATGGGTAGCATAATTCACGGCAGATCATACACAAGGTCAGCATTCATTTCGTTCCTCAATTAAGTAACACGACGAGTTGCTGTACCTTTTTTTGGGTCATTCAGCTTCTTGCGGGATAATCAGAGTACACATAAATCACATAGGCGTAAATGGAATTTACCCATTCCACTTGCTGCCCTGGTGGAATTTGGTAAAAACCACGAAACATCCCGATAACCATGGGGAATTCCGTTAGTCTACGCCTGAAAGTGTTCACCCCTAATTCCCCCCCCCCCCTCACCCACGCCCCCCCCCCCCCCCCCCCCACCCACCCTACCACCCTTCCCTATACCACCCCAGCCAGCTGCGGCCGAGCCAACGGAAATCCCTGCGGTTTAAACCGCCTAGAGCCAGAGGAACGCACCAACCAGGCAATGTTGCTAAACGTGTTCACTATTACCTGGATGCAATGAATGACTACTCGGTGAAGAAAAACATTGTCACACCACACCTAATGACATTCAGTGATCGCCTTATAAGCACATGAAATTTTATTTACTCCAAATAACTATTATTCATCTTCACAATCCCGACACTCGTAATTCGACAGTCAATCAACATTTCAACTGCGCACCATATGCAAGCCTCAAACGTACACATGAACACGAGTAAATGTAAATGGATGGCACTGCCCTAAATGTGTCGTGTGATACTATTAACTTCGTACTCTATTTTCACGGAATCTCATTTCTGGAGTTACAGCTCTTAAACGTCTACTTCAATCCATGCTAGCATACAATAGAAACATGGCTGCGATAGAGCTGGGACAGTTATCCACGTGGCTTATACTTGTTGATGATGGCCCGTAGGGTTGTGAGGTCGGTCCAGGAATTGAGCCGTTCTTCAGCTGAGGAGTCTGCTAGGACAACATGACGGTTGTGTGCCGCTGTGAACAAGATGTGTGTCCAGTGAGGGGGTTGGACTGCACCTTTAGGCAACACAGCAGAAACACGGGGGTTGAATTATAATTTGTTTCTGGTTTATTGGTATTATACGAAAAGTTTACAATGTCCTTAATCTAGCAGACGAAATTCTGGGTTCCTGGTCAGTTTGTTTGATGCGCATCAACATGTACCGGAATTATTTCCAACCTTTCTTTACGCAATGCGATAATTATTGACACCTACCTTTGATACAGGGCTTGTCGTCGATAATAATATTTCCATCCACCATCGTCTTGTCTTTAGCAAAGAAGACTCTCTGTGTCCACTTATGACCCAGGTGGCGCTCTATCCATGCCAACTGCACAGTCAATTCACCGATGTCACTTAGAACTAGCAGTAATGCAGCCATTTCAACACAAGTAAAATGTTTCATACGAGAACACGCACCTTCTCGGCCATGTCATAGTGGACGCCGGGGGTTTTGGTGATGTTAGCCGTACAAATATAGACCTTAACACTTAACATACATAAATACAAGTCGAATTTGTTCATATCATTACCTTCATTATTGCAAAACTACAAGGAACAGTTTAAAGAGACTGTTCAGCCACATATAAGGCAATCAGGGATCATTTCGTTATTACATTACTACGATTAACGCAGACGTAAGTACTGACATCTTCTAATTTGTGCCGCCGAGTTTACGTGATGGAAGTTATGTTGATAAGTTTTTAACATTATTATTTGACTGGAAATGTTCATGATAAACTGTGGAGATCTGTTTTATTCAGTTATGTCGTTCCATCGATAACGGTGCCTCCCTAAAACCATGAACTACACGAATGTTAGCTGTAAATCATAACGCGTTCTGAATTTACCTCGCTAACGATGTGTATTCTTCCGCTTTAGTTACATAATGTAGATTTCATAAAATCTTCACTCATTCAAGTTGTGGGCATAATTGTGCACACATTAGACCGACAAGCAGGAAGGATAATGTCCGACAACATAAATGGCGACTGTCGAAGCAAGGATCTTTTTTCTGAGACCACAGCGCCGCGTAGCGACTGAAAGTCTGAAAATGTAACATTTTTGGTTTCCAAGGTGCTGTTACCAAGCAGCTTGCTAGGCAACCACTTTCCTTATATGGGGCTGAACAGTCTCTTTAAGATGCGTTGATACATATTGCCAGATGACCACAGTTTAATTTATGTTTAACACAAGGAATGCATTTTTATAAACGTTTTTAGTATAACAGTATTTTTAAAAGCGCTGTTTCCGGTGATGTAACATAAGCGGGTCATAAACTTACTTTTCCATCTGAGCCATTGCATTCATGGCGTCGACCGCTCCGGGAATGGGGGGTAAATTGGCGAAAAATCCACGCGTCTCGTAAATCAACCTCGTCTTGGCCTGCAGTGAGCCACAGTTACTGAGGTCATATATGTTGAATTCGTGTGTGAGAAAACCCATCGATCAAAGTAGAAATGTTGATATCAATATATCAAATAAGTATGATATATAACCATGGATTTGTTGAAATAAGACCTACCACGATACCAGGCGACTGCCCTTCGAGTTCCTTGTAGTCATCATCCAATGCATAATGTCGTCTGCTTTCGATTGGCACCCAGGGTTCATCCGGGTATTTCTGTCTGAAGCACTTAACGAAATAACCCTCGTAATCCGACAGCACACTGTCCATGTCGACGAGAATTCTCATGACAGCCATAGTTATCCTGGAAACACAAACTGCATGTAAAATTTGGGCCTGTAATCAGTTTACCAGCCGATACATTGCTTGGATGCCAATTTCTATTTCACCGACTGCTGTGCAACAATAAAAATTAATGATTTACAACCAAAACTGTTATAAAAACATTGAGGATCTGACGAATCATGAGTACAGTTTTAAATCTTTTGACGGGACCCTATGAAAAGTCTCAAAACTGCAATAATTGTATAAATAAGAAGATTGTAACCTTAAGCAATTCATACATACCAAGGTGAACGCTGAGTTTTCAAACAAATGGCATTGACTTACTATCGTTGTTGATGGGCCAGGCTACTGCAAATGATACAATTCTGACAAATTTGCCCATTTATAGCTTCAGAATCTTTCAATTTACTCATTTGCATTTGAAGAGGGATGGTTATTGGCCACTGTATAACCACAAGGAAAAGTTTGAGACCTCATGCGCCCAAAACCTCCCATGCCGTCGCGACGGGGGAGTAGGAGGTGTGCGCACGCAGTTGGAGCCATGCGGGTCAGTGTGAATACGCATGTGTGTGCGTTCATCGGAGTGTGTGTGTGTGCATGCGTGTGTTTATGGGTATTGGAGCATGCGTGCGTGTGTGCGCCTGTATGTGTGTGTGTGAAATCAGGGGTCGGGTTAGCCCTACAAGACGTCTGAGTAGACTTCATGTTACCGTTACGACCGGAGCTAGGGTCGGGTGCGTGGATAGGGAGATCCCGGGGGGGGGGGGGGGGGGCACTTGCCCTTATTCTGGATAGGGGTGTGCCGCGGGACCTCGAAAACCCGTACCCGTCGTACAAGGTCAAAATGGCCAAAAGCATACCCCGTCGTACAAGGTATTATGCGAATGTATAACCCCTCGTACAGATTGAAGCTCAAAAACATACCCCGTCGTACAAGTATGAGGCCAAAAAACCCGTCGTACAAGTCAAGAGGCCGAAAAAACATACCCCGTCGCGCGGCACATATGTACTACCTCTATACCATTAAGTGCCCCCCCCCCCCCCCCGGGAGGGAGATATGTGTGATGAATCATCGAAGGTGTCATTTAGAGAGCCTACTCCCCAAAAACCACTGCGAATGGTTAATTTTGAGACATCGGGGACTTTCCGTCGTCCTATGGCTGAACACGGCTCTGCTTTAGGGTGCCAAGGTCAAGGATGCTCACTGGAGTCTGGGACGCAAACTACGCGCGGTTAGAGATCAGCTTACTATGCTAAGCTATAAGATATGTCTTCCACTTTAAACACATGTACATTGCCTTGGACCATTTTTATACAAATTGTAGTTAGTGTACAAAGACAGGAAATTCGTAGATGCATTCCACTTTAAATGATATTTATAAATGTCAGTCAAATTGGTTAAACTTGATGGCAGTAACATATTGCACCTTGACATGGTTTTTTTTAACATATGGGGATTGCTGTGACAATTTTTGTCATCTCCTAGTTTCACAACAAATATAACTTATTAAAGGTGTTGATAATTCTACCTATTTTCTGATAATACCTGCTTAAAAAAAATATAGGGCGACCATGTTTAATTCAGAAATAGCCTATATAAAAAAACATTGATTTTACCTCACAACAAAAAATGTACATGAATTTGTAACAGGAAACTTTTGAAATCAGTCCAACAGAATTGAAGAAATCATATCAGTGCTGTGCAGCCATGTAATGTTAAAAGCCAAAATTAAACAACATATAAAAAAACAAGTCCGGATACATCTCATAAATAACTTTATTAAAGAAACCTTCCTATTAACAACAGTGGTTCTTTAATACAAAACCATCCTCAGATGTCCTCTCAATCTTTTAGTATGTTTCCAATTCAAACATCAGTACACTAAACATCAATGTTCTTCCAAGATAGAAAGCTCTCTTTCTTAATCAGCCTACAGAGAGTGATTGCCTAGAATCGTAACCAATACATGGCTGATCGAATCTGGTTGTAGTCAGGAAGTTGTTCAATTGGACCTGCATTGACAACGGCATCATTATTAAAGAGTTGCTAAAACAAGAAAGCTTTCATCATTTCAACTCAAAATAGTGGCCACAAAAAATGTAGTGACTTCATAGGCACTATATGTAAAGTCTTTATGCTTTTTATTTTATGAAAATAATTTCCATCAACTCGAGTAAAAGATAATACAAGCCAAAATAATTTGAAATATACATACCAATACCCGCCATAGCAGGGCATTTGTCATAGATATATTTCATGCAGACATCACGGATGGTCTTGGCATCCACGGCATCAATGCGAGCAATCATCTCATGCATAGGCACCCTCCTTCCATAGAACAGCATCTGTCTACAACCCACAAATCACCAACAATCACATCTAATCCATTATTCTACAGTAAATCGGCCAAATAAGGGTACAATGGCAATATATAAAGCACTCAATGCAGGTATGAAACAGGATTCTATGAAATGCTACCTTCCAATATCCTCACAGATAGGAGTAGATCCATCAAGCATCAGAAGCATGTTGGTCTTCAGCAAGTTCTTGGCACGCTGTACTTCAAACTCAGTTACACTTGAGCACATACGCATCCTTCACAACCAAGCAAATGAAAATACTACTGTTAGTTCACAGCTTAATCCATGGCCACGTGACATCAACAGACACACCACGAACAGAGCAATTTATCCATGGCCATGTGACATCAACAGACACACCACGAACAGAGCAATTTATCCATGGTCACGTGACATCAACAGACACCACGAATAGAGCAATTTATCCATGGTCACATGACATCAACAGACACCACGAACAGAGCAATTTATCCATGGCCATGTGACATCAACAGACACACCACGAACAGAGCAATTTATCCATGGTCACGTGACATCAACAGACACCACGAATAGAGCAATTTATCCATGGTCACATGACATCAACAGACACCACGAACAGAGCAATTTATCCATGGTCACGTGACATCAACAGACACCACGAACAGAGCAATTTATCCATGGCCACGTGACATCAACAGACACCACGAACAGAGCAATTTATCCATGGTCACGTGACATCAACAGACACCACGAACAGAGCAATTTATCCATAGCCATGTGACATCAACAGACACCACGAATAGAGCAATTTATCCATGGTCACGTGACATCAACAGACACACCACGAACAGAGCAATTTGTCCAATATCAAGGGACCTACCATTCTCCTTGTACATTGTACAGCATGTCTTCAATGGTCAGTTTGTCACTCACAAAGTAGATGCCCCTGAAAAAAGATGACACTTTAATTTCCCATATCTTTATGAAGATGATTGTAAGTAAAAGGTCAAGTGAAATCAGCTAGGCATTGATCTGGACAGAAATGCTTGGCGGCACTGACCAGAGACCGGTGTCTGTGTAGGTGGTGTTGAATGAGGTGAAGCTATGGCAGAGACCTGCCTGAGATGAGGCAGAAGCGAGGCGACTTGACAGGTTGGCTCCACCGCCATGAGACCTGTCCCAGCTTCCGATAAGCTGACTGGCCACCATGAGGGCAATGTTGTCAGCATTCTCCCACCCAGCTCCTTCCACAGCTAGAGCAACATGGGCAAGAGGCATGTCATCCTCCCGGATGCGCACCTACAGTACAAATACAACACTACGTACAGACCAGGAAGTAAAACACTGAGAATGGGCATCACAACTAGTGAAAGAAGAATTCAATTTATAGTCTTAATAGACCAATAGTAATCATACATATAATAATATTCTAAATTAAATGGAAAAGAATCACCGAACACCATATGATTCTATAGTATGCTTGTTCACTCACATCGCTGCCTGTAAATCTGCACCGGGACAGTGTTGGGATCTCGCTCTCATAAGTAGCACTCAGCCCACCAAGGTACTTCTCTCCCAGCCTCTCCAACTCTTCATGGTTGACACCTGACACATATCACCTCACTTCTTTAGTATGTGTACAGTTACACCAGGTAGACAGTTACTAGTGGTTTGAATTATTGACTGGTACCAAACATTGCTGATTAAATGCAGTTGTGGCAAGGAAATGAGAAAATACGATGTAAGCCATGACTCTGACCTCCAGCCCCAGCCAGCACTATCCTGGGTCCCTTGTAGTGATTGGTAACAAATTCTTTCAAGTCAGATCGAGATATTGTCCTGCATTACAACATACAGTACATATAAATGACATAAAAAAACATGATGGCAAATTCATGTCGCAATCAATGATGCTACAAAAAATAAAATCATAATTTCATTGATCTTACTGGATATTCTCAGTCGGACCCAGAATAGTGCGACCCAAAGGAGTTCCTTGGTATGCTGTGGCATGCAGATAGTCGAAGACAACTTCCTGCAGATTTGTTTCTACTTCCTGAATGTCAAAACACAAACCACATTGAACCTGACCATATGGAGAGGGCATCACACACACCTAATTATGTGTGTTACTTCACCAGCCACACACCTGCATTTCACGAAGTATGACACCCCTTTCTCTCTCTACTTCCTGCTCCCCAATGGTACTATTCAGGGTGATGTCTGCCAAGATCTCAACAGCTGCAAGTGCATAATAAATAATATTTCAAACCCCTGCAAACATCTTGATGGTCTGTCATGACATGCACATTGCATTTTCTATCATACACAAAGCTGTTACAGAATTATATATCGCCATCTTCATGTGATGATGGGTTAATGCGGCTTGACATATACCAATATATGCTTAATACAGTTACATAGACAGAGAAATATGAGGTCAGGTGCTTCAATAGAAACTAATTAAAACACAACATGATTTGAATGTGATTGGATGTATTTTACTATCTTGTTAAAAAGCCACAAATCACAGCTACAATAATCCTAGTATCAAGTACCTTTTTCAAGGTCTTTGGAGAAGCATTTAGCGATGTATGTTGTCTGCTCTCTTGATGTGTAGGCATTAAGTTGGGCACCCATATTTTCTATTTGCAATTCTAAATCAGTCTGTGTGCGCTTGGAAGTACCCTGTAAAACAAATAAATTTATATATCATCATGTATAATGTAATACAAATTGCTTTTTATGACATTTTACAAATTAATGTGCAGATAGTCTTGATTAAACAAATTCCTTACCTTGAATGCCATGTGTTCAAAGAAGTGTGCAACACCATTATTCTTTTCCGTCTCATAACGGCTACCAGCATTTATATAAAGAGCAACCTAAGAAACAAAAACAATGAAATTATTATAAATTCTTTATGATTTAACTCTACACATGACTTGTATCGAGTGTCAAAATGAAGGAGAAATTGATATTGATGAGACTAAAATCAATCATATCCTAAGAATATTCATAAAACTGATATAATTCAAAAGAGAAAGAATGAATTATTAGCTTGGCTACCCTCGCCGAGACATTTTCATTTAAATTATTTGCCATTCTCAGTAGCATAAGCTCAAATAAAAAATTCAAATTTCATTTAGAGTAATAAATAACAGTGACATTGTAAATAATAACTTAAATTGGGATTGATGCTGAACTTCTCGTCTGAATATGACACATACATTTAAGGAAAATGGCTACCATTCATTCAGAGTTGATTACTTACTGAGGCTGTAGGAATACCAGTGTCCTCAGAGGCAATGCGCAGACCATTAGGCAGTTTGGACACCTGTGTTTCAGGTAAATTAAGGATGGACTGCTCATATTCTGCAGCAGCTGTGGACCTGAAACGCACTAATCGCACCTGGAAAGAAAATGAACACAAGCCAAATATAGATATCGTTAAAAAATAGTGTTTGAACATATTTACGACCTGGTTAACTATTTCCACCTCATTGCAATATTAATGCAAGAATAGTTTAAACAACTGGTTCTTGACGGTATTGACATTATCTTGATGATATAAAATAGATAACACTTTTGATGAATTTCATAGCTTAATAGCTTTCATTGTTTCTGACCACCGAAAACCCCGGAAATAATACCGAGACTTCCATAGAAAATGATGCTTAAAACGTTCAGCTTAAAAAATGCAAGTAAATGATTATTTCGACAACACCATAGTCCATATTATCGCCCAAATTCTGACAGCAGGGTGGCACACCTTAGGTCAAAATCTGCATTCATTCGTCAACGACAAATAGGCAGATATATATATTAACCAACCCCACTTGAAATACTAGTAGAGCTTAATTGCATATAACGCGTGAAACATTACAATTCATAACACTATGTTTTGTGACATTTCGTTGTGCCCTTGGAGGACATATCATATGCAAAATGCACTGCCTTGTCAACGGATAAGTACACGCGTATTTATTTTAAAAAAATACGGCATTTTAACACCAATCTCCAAATAAACAGCCGCATTAATTTTCATATGAAAGACTTACCTTTGGCGTTTTAGCCAAGATTTTAATCGCCGAAGCCGTGACCCGTGCCAGTCTCGACGCCATGTTGGTTAAGAGGGTGACCTATTACGCATGCGCTCACTTCACTTCTCGTCGCCCGATGCAAAGTAGCGGAGTGAACTCGAAAGAACTCGTCTGCTCCTGTAATATTTGTAAATATTGCAACAAATCCTCATGCCATTTGCCGCAAGTCTCATTGCGGCAATTGCAAGAATAAGCAGGTGATTTGTTTATGTATTAACAGGCTTTTATAATGCTCTATGATAAAAGAGTGTCTGTGTGAAACCGTGTCTGTCGGAGCCCCAGCTGTCAGATTGGCCTCAGCCCGGGTAGTTGTGTTTACAGTTCAATATATGTCTAGACCCTGGGCAGAGCCTGTTTGTTTACCCAGCACCAGTTTGGGCTCAAGGGAAGCGGGGTGAGCTTGCCTCTGTGTTCGCACATACGATTATCAGTGAAACAGACATGTCTTTATATTTCACAGTTAATCTCTCTTGTATGAAGAACATATAACTATAAGATCAAGATGGCTCATTGGTTTAATTTGTCCATTGTGTTCAAGGTTTGTTTGATTACATCTCGAGATGCCATGCAACTGGGTTTAAGTCTATTTATCTAAAGTGCATTCATTAATATATGTATCGGCACTAATGTAAGTGTGCTAAAATATGTTCTACAACAACTTGTTGCCGTCATATTATAAGGACAATTGATTGCCCAGTTGAATTTGGCATTCTAATTAATTAATACTAGGTAATATTTCATTACTCATGATCAACAGTGACTGTGCTGTTCGACAGATTTCGTACATCCCAGAAAGGATGAATCCAGACAATGTTACCAAAGTATTGAGAAGCATCTGTGGTGAAGCAAACAGTTTTATCTCCAACCTGGCAATTGCATCTCCTTGTTAAACATTGTTATAGGTTTGGTTCTATTGGGAGAAGGTTGTGTTCAAAACCCTCAATGGATGAGATACAAGTGGAAGAGACATCCTGTTTGACTAGCAATGAAAGCAGTGGCGGCATGTCCTCTCCTCCACCCTCTGATAACTCCAATGGTCACCGCCATCATCATCCCAGGGCAGGTCGGCATCATCGTCCCAGAGCTTCCTCCATTTCATCCAGCAATCCAACGACCAGCAGTGAAGAAGCTGCACATAGATCTATGCGCAAACAGGGGCGTTTTGTGAATCCTTGGCCTCAATTCAAATTCCCCACTTTTTGGATGTTGCTGAAATTTCTCTTCTGGGAAAGAGATAACAGCCGAGTGCCTTGCAAGCGTGTAAGTTGATTACATTTGAAATAACATGTTCGTATGAGTGATATTTAAGTTGGTTTTGTCATCACATGCCATTGTATGGCTTTCTTGATATTTGAAATCATATCATTATTGATACGATCAATATAATCTTGTTACTTTTACATTTGGTAGTGTTTCCCTGATTAAGTCAATGACTGATTTGTGTTGCAGGAACTTGATCAGAGATTACCAATATTGGTTCCAGACAGAGAGGCTCTTTTAAACACTCCAGAAAACGGTTTACAGGTCACATGGATTGGTCATGCCACAGTGCTTGTCCAAATGGATAACATCAACATCCTTACTGACCCAGTATTCAGCCAAAGAGCCTCACCATTCCAGTTTGTTGGACCCAAGCGTTACCGCAATGTGCCTTGCACTATTCACGATCTGCCCGAGATCCATGCAGTAGTCATCAGTCATAATCACTATGATCATTTGGATTATGGCTCTGTGCAGACACTGAATGCCCGTTTTGGGTCAGAGCTACGCTGGTTTGTACCTCAGGGACTAGCAGAGTTTCTGCACCGTGCTGGGTGTGAGAATGTGATTGAACTGAACTGGTGGGATGAGAACTGTATCCCTGAACATCCACACATACGTTTTGTGTTCACACCTGCTCAGCACTGGTGCAAGAGGGGCATTTTCGATGACAATAAAGTGAGTTGACAGGCACCAAGGCTATGGCCAAGACTATATTTTGTTGTACTTGGTTTCTTGGGAAGCATTATCTGTAATATTTTCCAATTTAACCCTTCATGATTATATACCATCCAAAATTCAGCCAGCATTGTGTTGCGTGAATTATAAGCAAATCATATAATCCATATATTCCCTGTGCTCTTTCCTTCACTTTCAATGGTGCCCTGTCTCATGTGTTTGTCCTTTAGATCAGTGCTACCAGTCTCTGCTTTTGATTTGCATTGTCAGATAAGAGGCTGTTGTTTGGTTGTGTAACAGGTGCTCTGGGGAAGCTGGTGTATTCTAGGCCCCTGGCACCAGTTCTTCTTTGCAGGAGACACTGGCTACTGCCCCGTGTTTGAAGCAATTGGCAAGAAGTTTGGTCCCTTTGATCTCGCAGCCATACCAATTGGTGCATATGAACCCAGGTATCAAATGCTTTGGAGTGAAATCAAATGTATATAATACCATGGTGTGTCGTGATCTCATTGCCTCTTCTCCATGAAGCTAGGTCAACTTATTATAATGCAGGTTTAATTAAGCTGGTATGAATCTTAATTGCTGTCAGTTATGATAAAGTTGCTTTGCTATTGCAGGTATCATACATTCTGTTTGAAGTTGTAGTATTTCATTATCTAGGCAATGAATCGTCTTGTAAAAACACACTTTCCTGAAATTTGTTTTTAAAGCTTGATTGAGAATGTCAAACAACCAAAGTACTGAGGATTATTTTCATTAGATGGTTCATGAAAGCTCAGCATGTCAACCCAGATGATGCAGTTCAAGTC
Organism: Urechis unicinctus; assembly: GCA_034190875.2. NCBI lineage: Eukaryota > Metazoa > Annelida > Polychaeta > Xenopneusta > Urechidae > Urechis > Urechis unicinctus. The sequence goes on along the minus strand of CM067343.1, from coordinate 9,746,676 downwards.
CATGTGGATATACAAGCCAAGAAATCCCTCGCTATTCACTGGGGCACATTCAAGCTCTCAAATGAAGTAAATTCATTTTCTACCTTTTCAACTTATATGGCAGATCGCCATCTTTTTAGGCAATAAATCTTACCTCTTTTTTTCAGTTTTATTTGGAACCACGAGAGAAGTTAACTGAGGCAATGGGAGAGAAGGGACTCAATCTTGAAGATTTTTTTGTTTTACAACATGGAGAAACAAAAACAATAGGAGACAATTTCAACCACATTGACTGATTTTTATGCCAGCTTGGCAAATTTGTTTTCACATGCTGGATTTGAAAACCCATTAGCGATGATGCTCATTTGAAAGTGATTTTGCACACTGGAAAGGCAGGAGGTGTTTTTATGCAGTTGCATTTATTGCAATGAATTTTATATGCATCCATTGTTGTTCTTTTTTAAGAAACACATCTCATTTTGAAACAGATGGGTGTTGTTTTTTAAACCAGTAAGAAGTGTCCTGGTAAACCATGTGTTGTTGACATGGCATTGTTTTATGTTGTTTGATTGATACAACTTCAACCTAATCCGGGTTGTTAAATTGAAATAGTTATGTAGGTTTGGAAAAGGGAAGTGGTGAACACATAGTTCCATGTGTGTTTTGTGTGGTTTACTGAATTCCGATGTGTCATTTGTGTGTTCTTTGTTTCTGAGTAAACTTTGAGTGTGGTATTAGTAGACTAATGTTTATTTACTTGTAGCATCACATTGAATGTGTTTGTTTGAATTATACCTTCTGATGCGGATCTCTGTTGTGAATTGTTATCATTATGAGTTGTGTGCTGTGACACATAGACGTCATAGCTCTTCTGTAGCTCATTCAATGTTGTTGTCTTTTAGTCAATTTATACCTTTCCTTTACAATAATGAACTTGGTCAACTACTTATGACTATCAATATACCTTTATGTGGTATACCTGTATTATAAAACCCCTAATCATAACCAAAGCAGCAAGTTTTATGAGCTTAAAACAGCGTAAGTTAATTTAGACATTCAGACATTCAGACTGCACTATTCCTTTTCACTTAGCGGAAGGATTGATTACATTTAGAAATTTTACCAAATGATTATTTGGGCATAGACTGATGATCTATTCTTCTTGTAGCATTTTGGCAATGAATTAATTATTGACTGTTATAATCAATATGCTGTATTTCAAGCTTAAATGCCACTCCCAATATTTAAACAGTTGACTTTTCCACTGTCAAATAGGAACAGTGAATATGTGACGGTCCAGCCATTTGATTGTTGTTGAAGTGCTATGTGTGTTTGGATGGGGATATATTGTTGCAGCCTTTGATTGTGAAGAATATATGGTTATTTCTTGCAGAGTTATTTACCTGTTAAGGCTTTTGCCTTATCAGACATGAGTTTTTCAGTCCTGGTTGTTATATCTGATTGTTGCTGGTATGGTTATTGGTTATGCTTTGAGCCAGATGGGGTATTGGGATACCTTGTTATTGTTTTCAATCATTATTGCTGGTGTGAAATGTGGTTATTGTAAAACGTGGTTTTGATCACATGGTTATTGCTAGCATTGTCTCTGATTGCTTGAATTTTTAAACTAGCCAATCAGCAGACAGCACTGTGATTTAAAACTTTACTCTTTCAAATGATTAATTAACATTAAGTGGCTTTGTGTACTGTAATCTTGTTTACTGTGTTTCCAGGGAATTACATTTGTCAATATGCCTTCCAGATGAAATAGTGAAATGAATATTTGAAGTAACATTTGAATATTGTTCTGTTTTGAATTATATTTTGTTGCTTGGATAGTTACCTTTGGCCATTGACCTCCCTCATGGCAGTGCGTTTGTTCGTGTATTGCAGCCATTGCACTTGAGCTGAACCTAACACTTAAAGTGGTAGTGATCCACCCATCCCTTACCAAGGGCTGTATAGTATAATATTTCCTATTGGCAGTATTATGGATCAAACAGACATCACTAATGGTTGGAGGTTAAATGTGTTGATTGCCTTGAGACATTCATTGGGAAGGTTATCATGTGAATGATTTGAATGGCTTGAGACTTACAGAAGGTAAAGTGATCATGTTTACACTGATACCATTTATCAAATTAGATTTTTATGATTATTTTGTATAACAGTTAATATATTCTAGACTGTTTAAAGATATGATGTGTTGACATATCTCTCGAGTCAGGACAGCTCAAAGTAGAAGAGCCAGTGTTGTGGTGTCCATTAATGTTTTTATGTGTTTGGATCAATTTGAGCAACCAGAGCTTGAAGACCAGGAATGGTATGTCATGGTACATATATTCCGTTGTAGAATATGCTTCCCGTAATTGTTGAGTTGTTTTACATGTTATAGTTGCTTTGTATTCCTAGTGTTTATAGTTTGTGTATTGAAAATTTCTACGCAGAGTTTTGTGTTGTCGTAGCTAAATGATTTATTGATACGTGGTCTCAATTTTGTGATAATATTGCCAATGTGATGTGATTTATCATCATACTTACTTTGAATTCACCTGAGCATCTTGTCATCACCCATAGCATATTTTGAGCTGGTGAACATTTCATGGTGATGTTTTGTGGTTGAGAACAGTTGACAGTTTAAATGCAATGCAACAATTGTATTTTTACGAGAACGCCACCAACCAATTTGGCAAACTTTGATCATGTTTGCATTTTTTAGGTGAGGCTGAGTGAAATATATTGCAACTGTCCAATTTTTAGGTATAGTAGTGTTCTGTGTGTTGAAGAGGAAACCATTCCCAGCTGTGTATCACCTTTGTTGTTACATCATTCTCATATCACTAGCATTTGTATTTTTATGAAATTGTCTCGAAGAAAAAAACCTTGTTTTTCAATAATGCATATTTTTAATTGGTCCATATTGTATAAATGGCCTGTCATACAATTGATTCAGAGATGTGGGCTTTATAAGATCCAGCCATTTATTTATTGGAAATATATCTAAACACTTGAGATCAGAACAAGACATTATAGAACAGTGTCAACTTTTGTCAAGATACAGCCAAATACTTTTTGTATTTATTTGAATAAAAGGGATAAATTTGAATTTGTCTCATTTCTTAAGGCTGTTAAAGATGACGTAGACGGGCTGATGGGATCCCTGTGTTAGACCATCAGCTCTCTTGACTTAAAGTTGGAACAAATAAGAACACTGATATATTTGTGATTTCCATAACACCACCAACAGATTTTGAATTCTACAACATTATCCTGCAATCAATGAGTTTATAGCTATGGGCAAGGTCTTTGTCACAATCGCGATCTTCCAAATGCACAAAATCACATGGAATCATAATGAGTTGTCACCAAAGAAGACGCTCAATCTCCAAGCCATGGGCAGTAGTAACAAATAGTTCATAGCTACGCTTAGAGGGCTCACTCGTGCCTCCGTCCGTGAAAATATGTGAACACGCAACCTGTGGGCATCCTGGTGCTTTGTCACAGCGTTGCTTAAAACCAAGGAGTTTCATAACTATTGGTTATAACTCCTTGTTAAAACCCACATGTAAAATTCTCGGTTGCGGTAATTCTCTGGTTGACTCCATATTTTTAACAGACGCCGAGCCCTGAGCCGTTTGATCAACGGTCCCAATGTGCTGTGGAGTCACCTGATGACGGGCATTTTCATACTCACAGCTAGTCGGAGTGAGCCCTCTAATCTTAGCTATAAAGTATTTGATGGTAACAACAGGCGTTCGGTTGCCTTTGCCAAGATTCCGAGCGCCGAGCCGCTAGATCTATATATAACATTAACATTGTGCTCGGCAGATGTGTTCCCTTTTTAGCTGCTGAATATAGTAGTCATCTGTAGTCAGTGCTTAACCCGATTCAATCAAAGTTTTAATTACGTGGATAAAATACGCATTACTTCCAAACCACCTAATATAAAGACGCACCTCTTTAGAATATAACATAGTTAATGCACTCAACATGACGAAAAACGAGAAATCTCAATTCGCATAAGCACTTCCACCCTGATGTTATCAACCACAGCTATTTTTTTGCTACGTAGAACGTTATTCTCTTTACACAACGCTTTAACAAGATTGGCGACAGCGCGCTGGGACAGATGCCTATGGGACACCGCGCTATGGCAGGGAAGTTGACGAAGAGCCATATTTAACCTGCAACATGTACCTTCTCCAACTTTAAAATGGGCCTCAACCAACCTGTAATATGGGCCTCTACCAACCTGGAACATAACCCTCCACAATATGCGCAAAATAATTGATAATTAAGAAGGTTGCTAAATTGTAAAAGTCCCCACCAGGAAGAAATTACGCCTGCAACAGTTACTTTCGTGACATTGAGTCTTCGCGTGAACGAGTGTGTTAGCAAAAAAAATCGCCAGTGTCGAGGTGCGATGCCGGATTTCAGCTCCGTTACCAGCGCTGTCCTCAGCACACCATCCTGGAACTGAACTGCGAATAATTAAATGGCTGTGTAGGCAAATTATACTAGTTGACAACAGGTGAACAGAGTTATGGAGTCTGATTGTTAAAACAGTGAAAAAGAATGATTGAAACAAATCTAACTAATCCATATTAGTTGATCCGTCTGCTTGGATCTCTTCATGTTAACTGAAGCCGCTACTTGACCTTCGTGTACAAACCCATTGTGTTATACCAAGGAGTTATATTATAACTCCTTGGTTAATTAAAAATAAAGTTACTTTTCCTGCCTAAATCGATAAGTCTTAAAGACAAGCTACGACGCTTGAAAAGAGAAGCTACTACGGGTCGTTGTGAAGACGATGATTATTATATATAAGTACACGACATTCGATTCCACCCCAATCACTACACAACGGCTTATTGACGCCAAATCGGGCCTCCAATAACTAAGAGCCGGGTTAATTCCTGCCTTCACATTCTCGGCTCCGTCGCGGCCGCCAGGCGGCGATACTGATTTTCAAACGGTTGTAGGGTATATTTTTCCAAAACGCAAACGTAATACACGACGCGGAACGTATAGCGATTTAAGCTGTGTTGAATATTCGTTGTTTTATGTTATATAATTGTTTTAGTTAAGGGAAATTGTTTAAGAATATCGTTATATAGACTATATAGACTGCGCGGAAGCAACCATGCCCGGGTTAACTTGCGTCGTAGTGGACTGCAAGGCCGAGGTTCGCAAGAAAACGAAAAAACACCCATGGATGACAGTAAAGTTTCCGTCAGTTGTATTACTGACGTGACAAGTATATAGACTGTACAATTGCAATTCCCAGACATAAAAAAAATCAAGGCGACAAGCCGTGCGACATGTCTCTTCACTGGGCGGTAATGCTGGATTAGACTTTGCATTGGTATTGAAGTCAGCCACTGCAAACATCATGGCCATAACATGTTTGCAACCATCATCATCTCTGCAAAGAAAGATGAGCAAATAAACTTTTGACCTCTCTTCCGCCAAATCACAGCACCACATAAAATAAAACACAAAGTTAATATTGTACCAGCAAGTCTTCATATAGGTATTTATACATATTTATAAGATGTCGGACATATATGTATTCAACTTTCTTAAGTTAAATATTCTAATCATATAAATTAAGTTGCTCGGGTTGTGACTGCTCCCAACACATTTCCCCCTCAGATTACACCTACAAAGATTCAGGGATTTATATACAACTGCATGTATGTGTCTTTTGATGAACAGCTGATATCCCCTTTCGCTTTCAAATGATGCCAACCTGCTAGGATACCATTTGCGCTTGGTCATCAAATGAATAAGACAGTAAGTAAGCCTCAGCAAGCTCGGGTGCATTTGACATGTCGGCCTGCCATGCAGAGAGTTTGCTGGGATCTGGGAAATTGACTTGCTGACCCTATGTGCTAATAGTTCTTCATTCATTGTAAATATTCTTTCCATCATCTTCCCCGACCAAGTACACAATATTTACGATACCGCAGGCATTTCTTACTAATTCTACAAGCTCATTTTTGTTATGACTCGAGTAAGAGATTCCCTTATGTTGAGGAAAGTTTTCAGCTGGGGTACTTTCCACTAAAAAGGGGACAGTGATGACATGGTATAGCAACAGTCAGGCACGCTAACTTCGAAGAGATATTCTTGCAGAATACTCTCCAGAGGACTGGGGATGAATGTTGTTGGCCCGGGGGGGGGGGGGGGGGGGGGGGGGTTCTCTCCTTGGAAAAGGGTAGGGGTGTGCCGCCAAAGGAAACAAAAACCGGACCATATCTATACCAAGCCAAAGTGAGAAAAGGGAATCATTTACATACCAAACCTCAGAAAAAAGACCCATTCATATACATATTTTTTAAAAGGGTCACCAATACATATACCAAAATTTAATGATCCCAAATCATATCTAGACCACCTCGAGGAGCTACAAGGGATCCATCCATATACCGAACTAACGATTCAGAATGAAAAAGTAAGTTTATTAAGCTTCGCAACTGAAAAAAAAAAAAAAACTTTGCTGATTCCATGGTCAGTCCAATCGATGCTCTGGTTCGTAACGGCAAGGTGGTTTATCAAATAGCGGCCACTAAATAAACAGATTTGTGACTCGGGCCCACTGGCTATCAACGAGCGCCCCAGGACGTCCGGCCCATGAGGTAGACAATATTGCAGGAAACAGTGGAAGGAGAATCTACGGACCAGACCTTTCTGTTTGCTTATCATGCCTCTTTGAAACAACGCAACCACTCTGACTGATAGGGCTGGCCACCCTTGACCCAGGGGACTTGAACAAACACCCAATATTGAGCATCATATGTTAATTAAAGAATACAGATCCATTTGGATACCCATCACAAACCAAATTCCCATTGCTATACCTCGCTGTCAAAAACACGTACCTATTGGTATACCAGGTCATTGCCAAAAAACCGACCCACTGCTATACCTGTCTTCAAGAAATAACGACCCATTTGTATACCAAAATGCCATAAAACCGACCCAAATTGGCGGCACATCCCCACTAACCTCCACATAGTGAGAACCCCCCCCCCCCCCCCCCCCACCCCGGGTTGTTGGCAACATTTTGGATCACTATAAGATGATAATCTCTGTTTCAAATGTGCTCATTGCGACGTGACAGCGTTCAGATGAACTTTAGAGAAGTTCAGAAAACTTAACAATTCAGAAACTTAAAACAGCAACTGGTAAAGCGCGAACAAAGCGCTGACGGCTCCAGTTCCGGTCAAAATCGCTGTGCGCTACGGTGGCCCTCCTAGCGGCCGCGACGGAAACCCGAGAATGTGAAGGAAGGAATTATGAGCAAACAGGATTAGATGACATTATTTTGTCTCCCGATTTGGTTCTTTGAATCGATACTTGATCAGTTTGTCTCATTTAGTTTCTATTGCGGAATTAGCCCTGTCGGTGGCTCAAGTAGTTTTCTGTGGTCACAGTGTGCCCGTAAGAATACTGAAGACAAGCATCTGAAATTAAACAAACACGGCAGCTTATATGAGACAGGAGAAACAAGATATTGGACGCCGTCATATAACAGAATTGTAGAAAAGTGCAAAAAAAAAGTCATTTCCGCCCTTAATGGACAAGGCGTTTCGAGCTATTTTGTTAAACATTAAACTCAGCTCGTATGACAGGATAAATTTTCCCCTGTTTGATGCTCTTAGTCAGTTGTCTGCGCAATGGAAATGTCCCTTGTAAGTACGCGGTGGAACGGGAACGGGATGGGAACTTGTGTGTCTTAAAGTGGATTTCCTGCAAAACAATGTCGAGATTAAGATTATTCTCCCATCTGATTATATATATTCACAATTTAACTAGCATCAGAGCAATGATTTGCTAATCAGTAATACCATTGATAAGGGAGTTGTCGAATTATCAACATTCAAAGTTATATTTGTTGAGTGACAGCTACTCATCTATTAATTTGTATACAAAATGAAAAAGTGATAAAACGTACGTAGAACTTACCAATTGGAACGATCCATAAGACTAAACAAATATCTGTTTTGATGAATGAGAGGTCGGGGGAATTATTTTCAATGTTGGATATATATAAGCTTATTTGAACGTTCAATGGACTTAAAACAACTCATCTTTAAAGATACTGAAACGCCGGACTCGCTGCATTGACAAAGAGTATGTGTACTGTTTACTGAATGATTAATATATTTGTAAGTAGTTCAATGTAATCCGCAACTAAATGAATAGCTATCGTTAACGAAATTCGAACGAAATATTTACTGTTTACTAAATGATTAATATATTTGTAGGTAGTTCTATGTAATCCACAACGAAATGAATAGCTATCGTCAACATCAACGATAGCGACTGGCGAAATTTGAACGAAATGGACAAGTTTTTTTACGGTGTTCGATGAAGGCGTCTGGTTGGTGGCAAACAAACGCCAAAGGAATTAAACGTGTGGGGTTACTTGCGCATTATCGTCAAGAGCATAGCAAGGGTAGGGTTTGTTCGAATGATCGTACTAGAATGATCCAAGCAAACCCAGTTTGGGCGTAGCTTGTTCAGTGCTTCCGCCACCCCCTCCCTACACACAAACCATTCCCGAATTCGCTGCTCTGGTAAACCTGCGATAATTTCCTGTCGTTAATTAGAAGCCTTACACAAGGTCCGAGCACATATCCATACGAGTTGCAAATCTGTCGCGAAAATAGTGCCTTTGTTAAAAAAAAGTTGTCATGTAGAATTATTTGATAATAAATAATAAACATATACGGACGATTTTGAAAGTGCCTGTCATCCTCGTGTTTTTCATCCTGCTGGTATAATCAACAACAGATTCATGAGAATCAACTGGTAAAAGCGAATGTGGTATGATATTTCTCAAATAAACAAATAAAACGCTGTTTGTCTGGCGATGACTGGAACAAAATAACGAGTGATATTTTACGCATAATTTGTTGTACTATTTGAATTGAAATACAGCAACTACATACGAGGACCTGGACCACTGTCGCTTCGCATATATGAAGACGCTCGATAGATATATTACGTTTGCTTAGCAACCGATGACATCGGTCTCAAATGTAAAACCAAGTTTGACACGTTAATCAAAAAGCAGCTGATCAAAATTAATTATCACAAAAAGCACAACTAAGTGAAGAGTTACCCCTCCATGCGCACCATAAAAACCCTGCCCGCCATAGAATAGAACAGAGCGGCGCTGGTCAGTTCGTCTTTTCAAACAACCACCAACAAGAAGACTCATTTATTTGTAAGCAACATTATTTTGTTACTAAAATTCTCAAAAAATGCGAGATTATTGCACAAAAATAACATGCTATGGTGTGAAAAACTAAACGCAAATTCAATTTTGCGTTTCGCACGTGCTCCAAGAGCGGATAACTGGAATTAGTCTATTGTACAAATGGTCTGCCCCGTTTATCGGCATTTTTTTGGATTCGTGTGAATCAACGTGCAAAAATAGTCTACAGACTATTTATTAAAACGCATTTCTTGACCTTGTACTTTGATTGTGCGTTTTTTGCATGCTGTGATAAGTACGCTCTGAGCTGTCTGCTTATAAAACGCTACTAGACTACTTGATAGTGCAGTACGGACTTGGCCAAGCTCCGATAAAGTGGACCTCAGTTAGTTTCTGGCTGGAACGAGTAGTCAGTCAGCAGTGCACCCAGACTGGGTTTCCTCCGTTTTGTATTGTGAGGAAAGAAAGTAGCGCCATGATCTAATCGGACGAGTTGGCCTGTGTCCCCTGAGGAATATCCCAACAGTGAAGGTAAGAGACAACAATGCAATGGGGTTCCTGTTATATTGGGATTCATTTCCCCACATGACTCGGGTGGACGAACGTGATGTGATATCATAGGTCGCCATATCTTTGAAACTAGCAAGTAGACTTCTGTAGCTGACTGGCAGCCTATCCTGCGTTGTTTATGATGACGTCACCAGTGTAAGCATTCATGTTCGTTTTAGCGCGGCCCTTGATGGGGAATACATGATACCGTCCAGTACGATTGAACATTTGTGGACTTTACCGCGACAAGACCTCTTACTAGAGTTCGTCAGTGGGATGGTTTGAATTGCCACTGCAAATGTAGTTATTAGCAGATTGCCCGGGCTGAATATATAGAAGCGGTAAATGACCTATAATTGTTGTCAATAAATCAAATGCAGATTCAACACGGATACCCTGGTACGGTACACCATAATCCTCGCTGCAACCCCGTGCAAAATCCCGCAACGACCCCGTGCAAAATCCCGCAACGACCCTGTGCGATTCCCTGCAGCGAACCCGTGCAAATCACCGCCACGACCCCGTGCAATTCCCTGTCGCAACCCCGTGCAAATCCTCGCCGCAACCCAACGTAAATCCCCGCCAAAAACCAACCATATTCTTCACTGTTACCCCATCGTATCCATTGTCCACGCTATAACATCCGCCGTGACCAAACCTAATGTTCGCCATGACCCAACCCAAATCCCCGGCGAGACCGAAATGATATGGTTTCGATGACTAGTGCGTGTATTCTTGTTTTGGTCTTGAAGGTGACAACCTTACAATCTGTAAAGCACAGCACCAGATTCCTGGGGAAATGTCTCATATGAAGACTAATTTGTGTAGCCGTTTGGGAGTAGAAAATCAAATTCAAGTTTTGGCCTGCGAGATCGTTTTGACCTTCAAGGCGATGACCTTGCATACAAGTGCGTTGATTCGTTCACTTTATTCTTCCTGTGCCCCCTTCCCTGGTTTACCTGCTCAGATGGTACAATTATATCTTCACCCCATATTTCGTCAGTCAATATTCGAAAATTCACAATCATTTCAAATATTTGAGATTAACTCTCTTCTTTTTGAATAACGCATTACCAAACGCTAATCCGTCCCGTGCAGATGTTGATTGCTCTGCGTTGAAAAATGGTCTTTCCATTTCAAAAGTTTGTATTGTTAGATGTAAATTGTTTGCGTATTAAGGTCGATCTGCTTCTCATTATGGCAACCTTTACCTACCTGCGTTGGAGCAATTCACCCTGCAGTGAAATTAAGCGCATCATGAAGCAAAACAAGTTACCCCTGTGGGTCCGGGGGTAGAATAGACCCACTGTATCCTCCAGTCCGTAAGAGACGACTAATAGGGGGCAACCTGGTGACCTAGGGTTGCGACAAGCCCAACAGATCAACAGCCGGGTCGATTACCTTGTTGAGGAAGCTCTGTTTCGGGACTTGGTTTAAAAGAGCTGTTTGCAACTCGTGACGGTGGGCAATGGGATCCTGGTAGAGTGGTCCTTTCGAGGGCCATACCGGCAACATACTGGCCCGGATCTCACCTAGACAAAGGCTGAAATGGCCCAGTGCGTGCGTGCGTGCGTGCGTGCGTGCGTGCGTGCGTGCGTGTGTGCATACATTTGGATGTATATGTATGCATATTTATATGTATAGATATCAAAATATGCATGTGTGTATATAGGATGTGTATATAAATATATATTTATATATATATATATACATATGTATATAAATTTATATAAATATATATATATATAATATATATATATGTATATGTATATATATATATATGTATATGTATATATAATACATATATATGTAATATATATGCATATATACATGTATATATACATATAATGTATGTATATATACATGTATATATGTATGTATATATATATAAATATGTATGTATATATATGTATAAATATGTATGTATATATATATCTGTATATATGTGTATAAATGTATATATGTGTATAGGTTAATATAATTTTTTATATATGTGTGTATATGTATATATGTGCATATAATCCCATATATGTAAATATGTGTGTATGTGTGTATATGTGTGAATGTGTGGTTATGTGTGTGTTCATATGTATGTGTGTATATGTGTATATATGTGTGTATATGTGCATATATATATATATGTGTGTGTGTATATATATATATATATGTATATATACATGTACATATGTATATATATGTATAAATATGTATGTATATATATATTATATATGTATAAATGTGTATATGTGTATAGGTGAATATATGTGTGTATATGTATATATGTGCATATATGTAAATATATGTGTGTATGTGTGTATATGTATGTATCGGTGTATATGTGTGTGTTCAAATGTATGTGTGTATATATGTGTGTATATGTGTATGTGTGTATGTATGTATAAGCGTATATATGTTTATATGTGTGTATATATGTCTGTATATGTGTATTTGTATATATATGTTTGGGTATGTGTGTATATGAGTATTTGTGTAAATGTATGTATATGTGTACATGTTTGTATATGTGTTTATGTTGATAGTGTATGTATGTACATATATATATATATATATCATCATCATTCCTGTTTACTTTTTAGTCGCTGTTGGAGGATGAATATATGTTGAAACTTAATCTACTACAGCGTAAGGTTGGGCACATATAAATAGGATAACAATCAAAACCTGCATACTGAAGCCAACGCAATCAATTCTACGAGCCACCAAAACTTAGGCACAACAGCATGTGGGCCCGATTTCATGTTGCTGCTTAAAAAAACTTAAGGGCCCTAGAGCGGTAGTTTTCTTAAGCCCTTAAGTTTCAACAAATAGCGTTCACGAAACTACTGAAGGACTTTACATTTGCTTAAAAACTCTGCTAAGCAATATTATGAAGTAATTCAGTTTATTCTGAAGGATTAACTTTCCCATTTTATTCTGAGAATATAAACTAACATCGGTTTTGATTATCTTCCATTTAGAGTTCATTTACATACCTAACGATGAATGGATCAATACTTGAATTACGGTTATTGATGATTGAAAAAAAATCCGACCTACGGAACCGACCTTGTGGGTTTAATTCCTGTTCGGAGATGAAGGTGTTGTCTAGAGCCATTTGCGATGCCAGCCAAAACAAGACGAAATCACCTGTTGTTGTAAATAATCCTCATCCAAATGTCGAAATATACTAGGCATAAGTGTGGTTGAGAACAATCCCTCAAACTCCTAATGAAAGATTGTCAACAAGCTCACAGATTGGAGTTAAACAATACAAGACTATGTAAAAGGCAGACGATGTCAGATGTTGCTCGCAGCACGAACCATTTGAAGCAACACAGCGATCCTATTTTAGGCAAGACTATCCAATGTATGCCATGTAAAAGCTTTATCGTTGATATCCTCAATGCGCTGTATTATAGTTGCTCGCGTATTTAGCAGACGTATATAATTTCGTTTTCAAATTTCTCGAGCTTACATGCATCTCCTCCCAAACCACCCCCGTCCCTATCCCCACCCACCCCTCCTCCCAAACCACCCCTCCTCCCAAACCATCCTCCCCCCACCCCCCGTCCTATTCTACCTCCAACCACCCCTCCCAAACCACCCCGTCCCCTCTACCCCAAACCACCCCGTCCCCATTCTACCCTCCAACCACCTCCTCTCAAAACCACCCCCCTATCCTATTCTACCCTCCAACCACCTCCTCCCAAACCACCCCGTCCTATTCTACCCTCCAACCACCTCCTCCCAAACCACCCCGTCCTATTCTACCCTCCAACCTCCAACCACCTCCTCTACCCTCCAACCACCTCGCAACCCACCCGTCCGTCCTCCCCAAACCACCCCTATTCTACCCTCCAACCACCTCCTCCCCAAACCACCCCGTCCTCCCACCCCCTCCTCCCCAAACCACCCCGTCCCCCCTCCAAAACCACCCCCCAAACCACCCGTCCCATCTACCCTCCAACCACCTCCTCCCAAACCACCCCGTCCCCATCTACCCTCCAACCATTTCCTCCCAAACCACCCCGTCCTATTCTACCCCTCCCCCTCCCCTCCCAAACCATCCCTACCCTCCAACCACCTCCTCCCAACCACCTCCTCCCAAACCACCCCGTCCTATTCTACCCTCCAACCACCTCCTCCCACACCATCCCGTCCCCATCTACCCTCCAACCACCTCCTCCCAAACCACCCCGTCCTACCCTCCAACCACCTCCTCCCAAACCACCCCGTCCTATTCTCTACCCTCCAAACCACCCCTCCCTCCCAAACACCTCCTCCCCCGTCCCGTCCTATTCTCTACCCTCCAACTACCCCTCCCCTCCCTCCAACCACCAAACCCCAAACCCCCCCCCCCGTCCCCATCTACCCTCAACCACCTCCTCCTAAAACCTCCCCTCCCCATCTACCCTCAAGCCACCTCCTCTAAAACCTCCTCTCCCCCTCTACCCTCAAACTCCCGCCAATAACCCAGTATGCCAATCAGCCGCATTCTTGCATTGATATCACCCTTCTGAATCCGGTCCTGGAAGAGCAACAGCAGCGACAAAATGTGCGCAGTTTGTCCAACAGGTGTATAGCCTACAGGGGCGCCGACTCACGCCCACTAATTGGCTGTTTCCGTCCCTCCGTCTGCAATTTGTCGAGTGTGTAGTTATCAAAACTAATCCCATCTGACATTGCCTGTTTTTACTCTTACGTTTTACACTTGTTCGTCAAGGTATGATTTCGAGCACGTGTTTAGCGCCATGCTGATGACATGTCATTCATACCTTCTTGCTGGTTGTTCGATACAACTCGTTACTTGCAACGGCGATCAAATAATATACTCTATTTGATTATAATGTAAACGCTTCCAAACCTAGCATACGAGTGGGAATCACAAACTATCCATTTGACGGATATCTGAGTCATCAAATAATTTCGGCTTTCAAACATTATTTATTCTGCAGGTGCACCATAACCCTGTTAGGAATCTATTCGTTACACTACCTCCCTCATGTAGCCTTGGAAAGTGTTTTCAGATCTCAAAAAAACCCGGGCTCAATGGATTTCGACCAGAACGAGTTGCTGGCCTCTACGTTTGGCCAGATGACCTATGTGCTGTACGAGAAATGAGCTTGAACACCGCATTGCGTAGGGTTATTTGTGTTGAAGCATAAGCGAGGAGATATACATGGAATAATGATGAGGCACGAGAGCGTTGACATAGGGCCCTCAAGCCGGCACAGAGCCTGCCCCGCCCACAACACCCACACCCCCACGCCTCGGCCCTACACCCAGCGTCTTCCGTCGCGCCGATCCCCTGGCCTTCCTCTCTCCGCGCGTCGGGTCTCCACACCAGCCTTCCTCTTCCAGTAATCAGCTTATATTAAGTGGAATCATTCCGTTTTCGGGCTGCCAACGTGCAGTGCTGCTAATGAACAATAAGTGGGAAACCGCTTTATAAGGTGAGTGGTTATTCGTGGCAAGGCCTTTATAGCGAACGATTACGGAACGAAACCCACTAGCTACTTTATGAATACCATATGATTGGTGCATATTCGGGGAAGTTAAGATCGCCCTTCAAGTAAACAATTACCTGTGTGCAGTGTCCGTGTGGAATCCGCGTCCACTTCGCCAACTCGTTGTTAAATAATAACACGTGCCACTCTCCTCACCCCGCGCCCCCATTAGCAGATCGCTACAAACTTGTGGAGATCACTGCCTGTCTGTTTGCATGCCAATAGCCTCACTGGGGTTGTTGTTCAGGTCACGTCACTAATCAATATGGCTATTTGCTAACAACTCATTCGCCTCCTAAAAAACGATCTGTTTTTGCGTTTTGTTAAGAGTAAAAAAAAAACTGATATAAGTTTGGTCTGGAGCATTCTTATTATATTGGCAAATGACCAACAGATGGAGGAAAACACTCATGCTGTTGTTTGATGGGTTTTGACACTATGTCAACAGGTTGCTGTAATTGTCATCAAGCAGTTGTCGAAGTGGTGTTTTGGCTAATACCGACTGCATGCTTATCTTTGACGACTGCGATTGTGTGGGCATTTACTACGGCTGATAACACACACAGTATATCTACACTGATTGACCCGTACACAACCTCAACATTGCCTGTCTTCTTGGATACTGCTCTTACTCAAGGTCCAGTTCTTAGGCAATCGAGTCTTAAAAACCCTCTCCATCTCAGCCCACGATAGTCTTTGTGTATTAGTGGCATGAGACGAGTGGTGTTTTAGGATGCGTGTGTATGTGTCCGGTTGACGCGCAGTGTTTGGCACTAACGCTACCCAGCAGACGTACCCAGCAGACGTACCCAGCAGACCTACTCAGCATCTCATTGAGCAGATTTGGTAGCATGCATCACAGGGTGCAGGGTTCTGTGCGGTGAAAGTGTGGTGCGGAGACTTGTAGGACTAAGAATATTTGATTCTCTCAAACGACGATGAAAATTATTTTGTATTAAATGATTTGGAAATGTGTCCATAATGCTCTCGGAGTTGAGTTTTGGTCCGATAAGGGGCCTTTCAAAAATGACGTAACGCTTTTTGATGGATTTTGGACACCTACACGCTCATGACCAGGTTTACGATCTACGTTAGTTTCCGGATACATCTTCGCGCTATTCCCTTATACACTACACCGGGGAACAAAATAGGCTGCATCAAGATAGTGGTATTTGCCTGTGAACGTTTTTATCATAATGAGCAGAAAGGCAAAATAAAACGAAAATGACTCCGTCGAGAGTATTTGCGTTATGGCCAGTGTATGACTATGAGGATGCGCGCCTCTATCAGTCACGTGTCAACGCCTCTCCCATTACACAACGGATCGCCGTCAACGCCTCCCCCATTACACCACGCGTCGCCGTCAACGCCTCCCCCATTACACCACGCATCTCCGTCAACGCCTCCCCCATTACACCACGCATCGCCGTCAACGCCTCCCCCATTACACCACGCATCGCCGTCAACGCCTCCCCCATTACACCACGCATCGCCGTCAACGCCAATGAATTATACGTACTGAGATAAGTGAGCAGACAGTGTAGTTTTGTGAGGGCGGGATTGTGTAGGATAAACCAGCGTATCTATGCATAATCGTGGGGACTATGGGTGTGGAGATAGGGTGAGTGGTTATGGGGTGATGACGAAGCTGCTACAGGCCTGTCGACGCCACCACGACTGCACTCATCACAAAGCTCGCCAACTAACCGTGTGGTCCCATACCGAGCGGCCTCAATGGGGTCAGTCAGGGCAAGCGCTTTTTGCCTTTGTCCCTGGATATTTGTTATCAAGAAAACAACTGGCTGAGTGAGGAAGTTTATGAGGTATTGATGCAAGTGACATATCAAATTATGATATATTTATAGGTGTAAACTGATCGATGATAGATATTGTCTGCCACGCTGTATGTCGACGATGCCTTATGTCTTCGCAAGTGAACATCACCACCTCAGTTGCTTCAACCATATATCTCACAGTGAACCACTCTCCATGGCAGACATGTTTGACTCAATGCTAACATAGCATCTCTGCAATAGTTAACGGAGTGCATACGATTTGACCCGGTTTTAACCTCTGACCGGGCGATAACAAGCAGTGCGTGTCAAACATAAACAAACATGAATGGTCTACATGAATGGAGCTTATCGGGGAAGCTCGGAAGTAAGCCCTTCTGTTGGAAATAAAGCTCTGTTTACTGTCCACAAAGGTAGCATTTTGATGTCTTTGATTATGAACTTTCTGGGAGCAAATTAGTCAAGGTCCCCTAGCCTGATGGCTGCGGGAGTTGTTTACATGTTACTGATATTCAATAGTCTCGCCATCAGGTCTAGGGAAGCATAGCGTCTTGAACTGGACGGGTATCCCAGATCTGGGATGCTCCAATCACAAGCCGTGTCTCTCGGTCACTCTCGGGTACTTTTGAGTCGTTGTCTCTCATTGGTCAGTTCTACAAGTTCCGAAGAACTTGTCCAACCAGACGAGTGATTTTTATGAGCCGGGCACACCCTCCGATTTGTTGTTTCACGCTGAGTGGCACCGTTAATCACACAGTCGGCGAGAGAAGCAGACACACAACTGGTTCTTTTTAACTGACTATTACGTAAACATACTATCGTGCAGCTAAGCGATTAAAGCGCTTGTTGTGGTGCCAATTTCAACTTTTGAGACGCCCCATAATTCCAGAAGACATTCAATGTGTTCTCATTGGACGCAGACCACTACAATGTCCATGACGTCACATAGAACCGAGGGTGCGTATCACAAGCCAGTTTCATGAGCCAGACACGTGCAATTAAGGTCAATCCGGGTCACAACCTTTGCGTTGTTTGGTCACGAAGATTGTCTAATGAATATTCGGACGCGCCAGTTTAAGACCTTATCTTGTCGTAGACGCTAGGGCGAGAAGCGTAGCGGAACCCCTGGAGTCTGGGACGCAGACTAGGAGCAAATGGTATATCAGGTTTTCCCCATACCACGATGGTAGATTAGCATCACATCTGACTGCCGCCATTTTTATAAACGCTTTACGGCCATGAAACGTCCGCGGAACTATTTTTTTTCGATAAATGCCTCATTTTGGACTTACTGAAAAGTGTTCCATAACAAAATGTATATTATTCTTCTAATCGAACACAGTAGAAAATATTTTTGTAACATTTAAGAGTTGATAATTCGTATCAATATTTCTCGCGTAATGGCCCGAATTTGCCCCAAAGCGATCTGTGTGGTGCAGAGGCGAATCATAGCCTGCGCAGAAGCCGATGCGCAAGGAGATCGACAGTGAACATCACCACCTCAGTCGCTTCAACCATATATCTCACTGTGAACATCACCACCTCTGTCGCTTCAACCATATATCTCACAGTGAATTAATCAAGGTAGCTTTTTAAACCCACCATTTCTTTGGCTATGATTAAACTTGTAGCACTGACATGGTTGCGTTACCGTAAGTCGACCACGCGGATCGCCCATTATCGTCCCTGCTTTCTCCATCTATCACACGGCACCTTTATGAACTACCAGTGCCAGATACGACATTTTCTTGGCAGCGAAGACTAGAGCTGAAGCGCAGCCTCTGGAATGTTTGCATTACCGCAGTTGGCGCGTACTCTTATTATCACGCACCTGGTTCTAATGCCAGTCTGTAATACAAACCATACTGGTCTTGTCCAAAGAGCCAGCCTTGCATTTTGTTGTCACAGTTTAACTATGCCACCTTACTAGTGACATTACGTGTCGACAATTAAGTAGCTCCCGTTATAGCGGCGTCTGTATTGTAATGAACGTTTTGGCGCTCAGACCGTATTGAGAGACACGACGCCCAGTGGTTTATTTAGAAGTATGTAATCGTCTCCATTGATATTTCGGTTGACTTTTCACAACTTCATGCCATCATAACTCTCTGTGGGTACGGGGGTAGAGAAGGCCAACAGTATCCTCCTGGATGTCGTAAGAGGTGATAGATAGGGGGCAACTTGTTTGCCCTGGGTTGCGACTCGTGTCGGTGGAAGATGGGGTCCTAGTGGTTGAGTGGAGCGGTCCCAGCGAGGGCCCTTTCTGCGACACACCACTTACGGCAACCACGTTTTTTGGGGTCCGTGTTTGCACATTGCAAACTAAAAATCAGCCCTGCATGTCCTTTGACCACTGAATTATAATTGAAAAACTTTTTCTTTTTGATGGCATGATTTCTTATAAAGCACAAACATGCTACCCCAAATGAACCCCTCTTAAAATCGGTCCTGCATTTTAGCCACTTGCCATTTCCGACCACTGGTTTTTGGGATTAGTGTTGAGCCCTAGGCCCCTAGTGTGTCGTTGAATACATTATCAATCCATAAGCATTATGATATAGTTTTGTCATTTGTCTATTGGCTTCTTGTTTGCACTTGGCAAGGGAATAAAATGTTTGACTGCACTAGGCAGTCTCCTTCCTCTTTAACGAAAACCATATCCAAAACACCAGCCATTGGAGAGATTGATCTTCCTTAGAGGCACGGGAAATAGTGGCAACATCCACAATGCATCGCCAATACATCTCCTGCAAGTGTAGCCCAGAAAGATGTGCAAACAGACATGTCATCACATACCCCAATGACTCTTTGACTTCCAAAACATTTCAAACACCAAACTCAGTCGACAGGCCCAGTTCTTATCAATCAACAACCGCGATTCTCAAGTTTTGATGTACCCAACAATACTTAAAATTGTAGGAAAAAAGACACCTGATATTCAAAAGCCAAATGATCATAATTCACAAGTGTTATGACAGCTTGAAAGAGGTGGACATTGACCAGGATCTGCCATCATCCCAACAGTCACCTAGATCCAGACCCATGCCTAGAGCTGATAGAATACAAGCTAACTTATCTAATGGAACTGTCGAGGATCTCAGTCCAATTAAAATGAAATAAAATCGTTTCAATGTGACTGTAAAACCACTTTCTGTTTGCCTTGGACACTGATCAAATGTCAATTAGAGGGTTTGCTAGTTATAAAAACCCCACCTATTTCACCTGTAGCCATGGAACCCCCACCCCCAACCATTGTGTCCTGCTGCATGTCATAAGAGGCGACTAATAGGGGGCAACCTGTATGTCACCGGTTTTCTGTGACGTCTACGAGCGCGTTCGGCATTGTTCAGTTTGTCCTGACTCGTGTATATGCATATAATTATAGATGTCAGTGTCGCCCTAGGTAGGCACTCGTTGACTGCGGCGACTTGGGTGCCTGTGGTTGTGCTCTGCGTCCAGCGACAACACACAAAATGTCTTCAAGAATTTGGGGGCGTCTCACGGGTTTTGGTGCCTGTTTCTTTGTGCGGAATTTTGGTTTCGCTTTTAACAGAGCAGTCGCGACGCATCAAGCTTCAGACTGGACAGTTCCTTTGTAAGTCTTTCAATATCACGTCATGCGACTGTTGCGCGTAATCGAAGGCTTCAGTTTGAGTCATTTCCATGGTTAAGCAACAGCAAATACTTAAATGCTTGTGAAAAGAGGGCTAAACGGAGTATATATGTGACATTGACCAATCAGAGATATTGACTCAAAAGTACCCGAGAGACCTCGAGTTTTAATCCGCTACGCGGCGCCACGGAGCAATGCGGTCCCTCGCCCGCTTCCGGTATTCTAATACACACAGTTTACCATAGAAGGTTGCGCAACATCGTTAGTTTTGATTGAAATCTTTCGAGTTATATCGTTGGTAACATTGGAGCAAATCATTACTGATGGATATATACGGCCGTCTGACCTTACAGCAATTGAAAATAGAGCTGAAGAAGCGAAATGCGATTCTTAGCGGGCAAAGAATTGAACTCCCAGATTGGCAGGATATGCAAAGCAACTATCAAACTATCAAAACAGACTTGGTCCGTATGGCGAAGTCGCTGACCCGCGTCAACCAGATTCGGGCCAAATCAATCGACCACGGTATCCGTAATGAGCCTGTGGCTCTGAGGAATATGCGGAGATGACTGGAACCGAAGTCAAGCCATGTGGGATTGTAGTATCCCAAACACACCCCTACCTCGGATGCTCAACAAATGGGGTTGTGTCTGATGACATGAATGTTGAGGTCAAGTGTCCCTACAGTACCAGGGACAAACATGTCACTCCTGTCTCAGTGCCATACCTGGTCAATGAGAACAACCAGCTCACCCTTAAAGCCAACATGACTACTATTACCAAATTCAGGGCCAGTTGTTTTGCACAAACAGTCAACTTTGTCATCTTGTGGTGTTTACGTCTCAGAGTATGGAGATTGTTCCAGTTACCCGTGACGATGAGTTTATTACTACCATGAGGTGTTTTTCAGGGACTATTTCAAAGATGCTATACACAATTTCTCTTACTGAGTAGTCTTGTGCACTGATTTCTTTTTTCTTTAAGGAATCATTTGCCTGCATATTGCATGTGGTGGAATGTATAATAAACTCTTGAAACTTGAAAAGTACAAAGTGTTTTAATTGAATTATAAACAATTAACCCATTGGGGGTTCCACAGTCACTTATTCAAATAAAGGGACAAACATGAATAGGGTGAAAAACAATTTTTTCTTCAACAGTATTCACGTGTAGGGTTATTATAGATTACATTATAAGGCACATGGAATAAAACGACTACTACATATCACCTTTCATTGAGATTCATATAATATCACACCCTGAGTGGGATAGACTTAAAAACACCTTAGGCAGATGTGGGGACGATGCACTGCCGAAAGTTACATAACATATAACAAACAAAGATTATGTCAGAGGAAATTTGGACCTCACAGTGGATCATATGTTCCACCAAGATTTTGAAGGTTTTTCCCAATCGTATTATTCGCTCAGTGTGCACCCTCTTGCTGGAGATCTTCCGGTCTCTCTGCACCACTTTCCCTGTCAGCTGATTCTTCCTACTGAAAAAGGTTGGTATATTTACGGTTACATCATAGCGAGCAAATAAGTCCTGCATGACAAAGCCCTTGTCAGACATTACCGAGTCACCCTGGTCACACATTTCTGGTAGTTTGCTCGTTTCCATCACCTGTCTGTCACTGGTTGCGCCGCCATAAGAGGGAGACACCTAGGACACAATGCCTCCTGGTGTGGCTCTCACCACCACATTCATTGTGTTACGGTTCTTGTACGTAGAAAAGTGGTCTAGAAAACAATATACCTGGGTCTCTTTGATCTCGACTTGGCCAGTTGTACGTCGCCGGTCGGCTCGTTTCACAGCGTTTCGGAGATGCTCGTACGCTACGCACAGCGCATTGACAGTGACAGCTTTACCCTAAATTTCGTCACCATCAAATATCTCATGACCGCGTGACGTAGAGCGAGAAATTTTATTCGTCGAAGTGAAGCAAAATGGAAATGAATCTCTTGTATTTACGCATAAACCGCGAAGTAAGCGCATAACCTGATAACTTCCGGTCGAGCTTGGGACCGCATTGCTCTGTGCCGCCACCTCTCGGAGAAAACCGCAACGCGGTCTCCCATTGGGGCTTCCCAAATCTGGGATGCTGGACCACTTGATTGCATGTTTTCAGCCTAGACTCAGGCGCGTAGTATTGAAAATTATTAGCGTGTAAACATGGGCCGAAGCCAGGACTAGGCGTCCTCGACTATACTTACTTACTGCCTGTCTGTTTGTGACGCGGAGAAGTCAACGACAGTAGCCTCCCTACACGTTCTGTGATGCTAATGGTACTCTGCCAGTGTCACTAGGACGGCCATGTTTTATTGTTGCTAGCATGTATTGAGTTTTCGGTTCTAGATGTGGCTACTTTCCTCACGTCACAATGGATAAGGCGGAGTTGAAGTTGCCTCGCCATGTGGATTATGTGTCCCCTTGCTCTTCCCCGCGGAGGTACAGCAAGAAGTGGGCTGCTCCGTGTCAAGAGGGCGCACATGATGGACCTGGCCCCGAACCCCCATCTCACATCAGTTCACCAACTACTGAGCCAACCAAGCTACAGATAGCCACTTCGTCAACGTGTGCAGCCCCCTCCCTACTAAGTGACCCAACGCGATGTCGCCCCAGCACGGACCCCCACCCCGCCCCCATGCCACATCCCCTTCATCCTGCTACGTCGGACTATGAGTTTTCTGAGGAGACTAATGTTACAGTGACGTCGTCTGTTACCTGTGGTAGTTCCAGTCAGGGTTATAAGAGTATGGTGTGCTCGGTAGCGGACGGCTCGAGCACGCCTCCCCGACCCCCGGGGCAGGGTCGAGAGTGCGGCGGATGTCAACAGCCGTCATATCCCAAATGGCCGACGGTCAAAAAGATCATCCGGAGGCAGCGACACCTGGCCACGCCCATGGTCCGCCATTCTCATGTAGCATAGTAAGTATGGATCTGTGTTCGTGACTTTAGAAGCAGTGAAACCCAGTTATAATGCGATCGAGGGGCGCCATGAAATTCCATTGCAAAATAAATGGGGTCGCGTTTAATCGGGGTAATTCTGAATTTGATGGTTCGTCTGATAAAAAGGGGTCGGATGATTCATTAAAGTAATAGCCGAATTCGCGTTAAATTGGGGTGCCTTAAATCGGGGTCTGACTGCAACGTGTAAATCGCCGATGATACGAAAGATGGTTTCAGATCTTCTAGATAGTTAGAATGCTTTGATTGCATTCCACATACGAACATCCTAGACATTTTTTGTCTGTCTGTGAATCTTGACTCGTTGTTTATTCTCGGGAGCTGATATAAATTCCCATCCTTATGTGAACCGTAGTTCCACTCGCCTCTCGTGTCTGACTCTACAGCCCACCTGACTACACCTGCCTAGCCGCCCTGCTCGTTGTCTTCGCCCCCATCTTTGGCATCGCGGCGCTCTGCTACCTACTCCAGATGCGCCGTAATTACCACGCGCATCAGTTCGACGAAGCGTGGAACGACTCGAACGCCGCCTTGCTCTGCCTCGTCATGGGCGTCGGCTTCGTCATCCTCACATCCGTCACCATCCTTTGTGTCTTCTTTTTGACGACCACGTCGCCGGTTAGTCCACCTCCACCCACTGCCCTCCCCACCGTACCCACTCTCTCCAACCTCCTAATCGACAGCAAGCTACAGAGAGAGAATATATTGGATGTGAATTTAGCCAGACCGAACTTGACGGTAATACTATGAAGAGGTGGAAGATGAATGTCAGCGGCCGCGCCGTGGAGGAGCGAGCCGCTTGGTGAGACCACGCATCAAACACACCTGTACAACTTAATCATTTATCATAACTTCGCTTTGTTCCGAGAATGCACTGTTGTATGTTTGTAATTCATAACAATGGTGCTTATTTCCTAATTTCGATCTCACGGAAATGCAATGCAAAGCATAGACAACAATTGTAACAGCCGACGATCTGATTTTCCCAGTTGTCCAATGAATCCGCTGTATATTTGAGAAAACTCCAGCCAACTTACCTGCCAGCAGCCTGATTGGTCTGCTGAATGCTTTGTTTTACGAAGGGAACGTTGTCAAATCAATGCACGAAGCCTACAATGCAATGACAAGAAGATGACTTCGTGTTCAGCATCAGTATTCGTTTACATTCCATAATGCATGCTTTTACACATTGAGACACTTCGTCAATCTGAGTATAAATAAACAGGGCAGCTTTTTGTGTAGTCCCAGTGACAAAAGCCACTCGGAAATTTTTTGTACTGATGACAAGTGCAGATAGGGTGAAGGAGTCGATGTTTGTCACCTGTTGGTATGGTCCTTGACTGAATGCTGCTTTCTCTCATTCAGTACGATATAGGGGTCATACTTGAGGGTTTCTTCCCTTATCAAGGCCGAATTTGTATCAAATACTGCCCTCTACGAGCTATTTGTTTTATGATAATCTACATTGTATGGTACCTCGTGGACTGATTCAATTTATGATCACGACGTTTATTGTTATTCCATATATTATATTGTGTATTTAATTTAACACCTGTTCACCTGTTGCTCTGTGTGCATATCTATCATTTGGTGTGTTTACAGTGATGTAAAACCGTACTGCACTAATGACACTCATCTCTCGTGCTGCTCATCGAGCTTACCTGGTGAAATACGCAGGTAATCACGTGCGCCAGGTGGGATAGTGTTATGGACTCGTTAATGCGACTCGGTACTTCTCTCAGATGTAATCAGTCGCTTTGTTATTCCTACAATTATATATCCTATCTCTATGTTTTTGTTTGCGCGCGAGGGGTTGATGATGTGTAGCGAATATTGAATGTTATTTTTGTTGTTGTGGCTAAAGAGTTTAGAAACATTTCAAGTGTTCTTCTGAAGTTGCTTTTGTTGAACAATTATTCTGCTACATGCAAACATCTATTATACAAAAAGAAGCGTCTGTGTTGAGTTCCTGAAATGAAGCAGCTTTTGTCAAATGTATGTTATCTGAGCCATTCTTTCAATGGAGATGATTTGCTCTTCATCCAAATGTTCAACTAGCGACGTAACACAAAGATGTCAGATCTCAGAATTTTTGAATATATTGCTATGTTTGTTCCCGTATTTAATGTCATTCTTGCCCTCATGAATTGTGTCAATTGCCAAATGTATGTAGTATTACAAACCTAGTATCTGGTGAAGAGAGAGGTTAACAATCTCCTCATTTGAATCACAAAACAACACTTGATCACGAACGGACCAATAATGCATGCACATGATATTGGTCTCTTGAGATTACTTCGCCTTTTTTTACTCATTATGTCTACGTTAATGGTAGTTTTCAATGAAAATTAATACCAACGTGAAATGTCTTGGTCGGACTTTGTTCTTATATGTTTAAACGTTTTATTAGTGAATGAGTTACACAATGCTCGATGACAATTCGGTCGTGTATTTAGATAAGCTGTTGGTAGTCGCCAAGTTGGTGTCTTTTACACATTATGTGTATGGGAGAATATGGGTTGTATTGTCATTTCATTTACTACGGTTATTCAATTGACCACAATGTATATTGTGTGACGGAATTGCTGTACCATCGTAGAGTAAGCATGCATGCCCCATTTGTTGACCTGCATGCCATAGCAGGGACAGCCAAGTGTTAACAAGGAGGAACTGTGCAACTCATGGCAAACATGCAAGATTCATTGAAATCGTTGTTGTTGTTATTGTTTGTTCTGCAGCTGCCGGAAATTGATAAGATTAATATGACATTTTCTATTTATACTTCCACGTCAGATTTGTTTCCTCGTGACAAATTCGACTCTTTTGTATCCTTTTTCTCATTTGGCCCGTCAAAATCAGATGCATCTGGGTGTAGGACGATGCATGGCGCGTTGAATATCAAACCCGTATCCCGCTTGGGGGTCACTGAAAATAGCAAGCGAAAATTCCAGACACGGCTTCCTCGCGAAATAAGACCGTTCTATGGAATGTTGTATTATGTGAGCAGGTGTTTTATGGATGTGGTTGGGAGATGCGTTGGCGTGGGCATGACAGTTTGGGCGAAACAGACGACACTGATTGGCCATTAGGCTGATTCAGTAAGAACTACGGCCCACCCCCTGCCCACGCTCTGCATCCAGCGGGTTTGATAACACCATCCCGAAATAACACAATATAGGTAGATGTTAACCTTTCAGATATATGTAGTGGCTGGTCCTATACTATCAGAACTCACGAAGGTGGATTGCAGAGAACAGCGTTTTCGCGCCGTTCTTCATTTTGTTTCCGCTTTCGTTGCTAAAAGACTAACCAAAATAATCGACAATTAATCGTTATCGGCGCTTTGTTACCAACTATCGGACTAAGTTTCATTAAAGGGGTCGAATAACTACGCATGTCTACCACTCACCACAGACTATCTTTCTCCTACCGGGTCCCCATTGACACCATTAAATAGCTGGTCTCACCGATATGAAACGACGGATATCGTTTACAAAAGTGGTAAGGGGATTTGTAAATTAATTTGTTTTCACCGTCGAATGACATGATGCAATGCACCTTCCGAATTGATGTGTGGTTGAGACACGCAGCTGGCCATTTACGGGAAGTGTTCAACAGGTTTACACGGCTGGAAATACAGAATGGCGTTGGAGGTACAAGTTATTTAACTCTAGTGACGATTTTGACGAGGACAGGGGGATCAATTTGACTCTCATAGTCATACATAATCAGTACCCGTCAGTTGTAGTGGATGGCCGCGCTGCTTCTCTCAAAAAGAGCAGATTGAACTTCAAACTCAGTCGAAGCGAGTTAGTGACCGTTTGGATGATATCATTAACAGTATATAGGTGAAAGTAATTTGGGCTATTCATCAAATTATTTCAATATCCCTTTGCAGCGATCATTGTCCTTGCGTGATGAATATCTGCTGGGGCTACCGGCCGCCAACACCATCACCCCGACTCGACCCTAGTGAACTGCAAAGTCTTGTTCTCTGCGTCACTATAATAAGACAGTCTTTAGGTTCTCTGTGACTCAGATGATCACGATAAATGGCGGTCCCATCTCTGAGAGGGGATGCACCCGACCCTGTAGCTCAATAGTACCGTGCTGGACCATCATCCCGGCGGCGTGGGTTTCGCAGTCCGGTCTGGGCAACGGGTTTGTACCTAGTGGGTGCTGGCACTTAAGGGGAGCTGTCCAAGCATCACAAATCTTCATCCATCACCATCACAATATCACCTCGTTGTTGAAAGTGACGTAAAACCCCACTTTTACCATAACCTATCAACAACGACATAGTGTTCACTTTTATAATTTTTATTTTCATTTCAATTGGAAAAGTTGGTTGTTAACACGTTGAAGCTGAGGATACAATATGACTGCTGCAAGGTGACCGTGTATAAAACACTATACTTTTAAAGGATGTTACACTTGTTTTCTAAGGCATTGTTAACACGTCAAGGAAATAAAAGTCACATAAGCTTCTAAAAACACATGCCTACAGCCACATAGAGAGAGATAGAGAGAAAAAACACATGGTAAAAGTCTCCTTGTATATTCTAGGTAGCCTACTTTCACCGCGAGGGGAACAAGTAGACAACTTGTCATAGTGTATAAAGGGTATGTATAACCATTCCATTTAGTTTTAACAAGATATAAATTAAAAAAAAGAAGTTTTGTACAAATTCTATTTCCTTGTTAGGGCTCCATACACATAAATATATACAGTATATTATGTCTTGCAAATATTATGCAAAATCACTTTAAAGGGAGTATCTCCTAACCACACACTAAGTCAATATTATAATTATCAATAATTCTATTCAACAACAGCTTCAAAAACGTCCCAAGAAATGTAACAGTGCCACAGTCAACAATGTTGATAATGATAATGAAACAGAACGCTATGACAAAACAAAAGCGTTATGACGCGCCCAGAGCATCCTGCATCAGATGCCCGTAGAGGCTGAACTCTTAGTTTTGCATCAATCTTCTCATTGCAGAAACAAAACCTATACAACCACATCACCGAACTTTGCGGGCTTGTAGATGGTAAGCCAACTGTTTGATTCGAGCGACAATGAAAAACAAGACAATCTAAGCTAAGATACAGGCATAAGACACTGTCATTCCTTTTGTATTATTTAGTGTTTGCAGGATAAGTTGGCTCCAAGCGAACAAGAGAAGCGACAGCCATGAAGCATTGCTTCCTCCTTCTGTCACCATCAACATGTTTAAAAAAACATAAACCAACAGACTACCATAGGAGTACAACAGAACCATCACAACTCAACTTATACAAGGCCGTGTTTAGTGTGCATTCAGTAGCAGTGTTTGCATGTAAGCTATCACAGATTCCACCCATTGGAATCACACACAGTTCTCTTAACCAATACCACATCGGAACAATCTTCTTTCAACTTAACATACCACCCAGATACCCGGTTAACATCTCACAGTTTTCACTAATAAATGAATTCTACCACATTACCCAACTTGACTGAAATCAACCTAGACACCTTGCATTTTGAAACATAACAACATTCGCCAGAAGACATTTTCAATGCTTCAACATGAGGTGCAACTCTCATATGGTGTTCAGACAACATTATGATGCAAACATTATGACACAAAAATCACTACCAAAGAAATGACGTCTCAACTAAGAGCGAATGACATGAAACGCTTCGGTTTCCCACAGACCTACTTCACCTAAGCCTCCACAATATCTAATTTATAAAAAAAAAAACATGTTCAATGACCAATGTACAATTCTTATGTACAATTCAAAATTATCTCACAGACCTTATTCGACCCTACAGATCTATAGATAACCCGACAAGAAAAACCAAACCAAGAGAAATGTGTACAAACAGCTCGAGCAGATGACAAACACGTACTGCCACGATCCCCTTCTCTTGCTAAATGTACATAACAAGTGCAATCGCTATATGGAAGAGCTTCATTTTTTTCATCTTTTTTTTCCTGGAAACTTGCCGCCCATGATAACTTAGCCATTTACTGCTTCTAGCATGCCTAACCTATGTCAACAGAGAAGAAAGAAGAACTAAGAGAGGACGCGGAGGGCTACTTGAGTGAGTGAGTATGTAGAGTCAAACACTTGAGCGCTCAAAAAGGATTGTGAGGGAAAGTACATACACACAGCACACCCCCTCTGTTTATCTCAATGCAAACTTATTGACATTATTGCATAGATTTAACAACAACGGGCCTTGGCTTCATGACCTGGGGTGGGGTGGGATTCAGTAACGGGTGCGTAGTTAGACAGGAGGGGTTCGCCCAGTAGTAATTCCAGCGATCAGGGCCAGTTGTACAACTGGAGTCACTGCCATTGACCCTCCCATAGCAATCAATGTAGACACTTTTCCTTTTCCCTTGTTGAATATCCCCATTATAAGTAGTGACATGTTTTCCTTAAAGATATGTCACGAACATTTTGATTTATTTATCAGACAAAGACCAAATCAGCTATCAGATTGCCTTGGTGCCTCTTTGCTCTCATATAATGGTCACACTGCTTAAAAGCCCCCCTTCCATTCCCACACATCATACAGATGTTTGAAGCATAACGTTCATATGACACTAAACACAACACATGAAATTAAGGAAGTGTCCATCAACACTCATCGCATGAGCCTCCATTTTGTATGCACGACTGACATGGTCTGTGTATCGTGTAGCAGAGGCTCAGTAGACACACGGAGCTTATCCAACAAGTGCAGAAAACAATTTGCAAAGCTGCTGCTGCTGCATATAATTGTTCCTTTTGCAAACAGCCTGGTTTGCAGAAGGCGTATGGCAACATGGAGTAGTCTGCCACTTCAGTTGAGAATACCAGCCCCTCACGCAATATAGATTTGAGATATGACCAGGAACTGACAGCAACAATAGTTGTCCACACGGAGTACTGAGGACGAGAGGTAGAGTCTGTCAGAGGGCTGGCCATTACATAGAATATCTTACTCACAACCTTCATAATCAAGAACCATAAGCAAGAAAACAAGAATAACCAGCCTAGTCTTGCCCTGTAATGGGGGTTATAGCTAGGAGTGCCAATAGCTTGTGCCATTTCACTCCGTCAATACACAAAACATACACGATCAGATTCAGTTTGTTCAAACTAGCTCACTTTAACAGCAATCTGCCAATATAACACATATATGAGATTAGACACAACCCATGAGAGCCCTGCTCTAGCTCGCTAACATGAGTAACGAATTCAGAACGTGTACATCACCGTCCAGAGCTGTCTCACGCGATTTATCAACAGTACATTATGATTGCACGTATGCCAGGCACGTTATGATTACGTTATGTGCACTTTATTTTTGGGGGTTTATGGGTAGAGAAGACGACTTGTCGGAAGCCATCCCGACGCTTCTAATGACACTGAGGTGCAACACATACATATGGCGCCACGGATTATATAGGAGTGTCAGTGCATGAGCAATTCACTGGTGGTTTATAAGCGATTCCATAGTTACAACAAAGCGCCTCAATTGAGGGAAGTGATAAAGGGCATGATTTAAGAGGCTGTTTGGCGGTGAGGCGAGTGATATGAGAAGGTGAGGTCTCCCAGCTTCAGCTTAGGTGACACAGCAAAGAAACATAAGAGCAAGGAGAAACAAGAAAGCAATGTGACAAGGGAGCAGAGGTGTGGGGGAGGGATATAACCAATGCTGTCACGGGCGGGGGGTGGGGATTGTCTGGAGTTAAGACAACATTGAGGGAACATCCATGTTAAACAAGGAGTCCTATCTGCAAGAATGGATGAAACATAGAAGTTAATCAAGTCGACTAGATGGAAGAAAAAAACCCACGGAGCATGATCAATGTTGTGTCCAAAGTAGCATATGCAGACGCAGAAAGAGCAGCGCCAAACGCTGACTGAAAGAGGAGTTCACCGTGAGATCAGTTTTGAAACTGGAACGAGCAGAACCGCAGAACTCTTGGCTTCATGCTTTTAAGTATACACCCAAAGTGATGCCAAGAAGACGTGAAACCCAAGGTAAACCAACCACATGCAACAACAGAAAAGTTGACAAACAAACCATTGATTGCAGCATGCTGAAAACTGGGTGGCCCTGCAAGGTGTCATGCCAAACAACTACAGCTGATATATAGACAAATAATTTAGGATAGAAAAAAAATATATACAGATGACAATACATGAATGAATTATGGGTAATGAAAGAGGGTAATAAATAAAGGATTGAGGGCACTCATTGACTGGCTTGGGATGGCAAGCACGAGAGGAGTTAGTCGCTGAGAGCTCGGCCGGTCTCACCTCCACACACTCCTAGCACTCCATCGTATTCAAACAATATCCACAAAGTTTCACAGACATCATTTGTGGGAGTGGCAAGTGGTGAGGGGTGGGGAAGGTAGGTGCTCACAAGGGAGAAGAGTTATGTGGTGGGGAGAGGGAGACAGAGTGCGGGTGAATTAGAGAAGGTGCATTGTTTCATTACCTAAGAGGCAGCACAGCCCATGATAAACACACCTAACATGACTAACGTGCCTAGTGCAAGAGAGAAATGTGAGCATCCAAATGCCAGCACATCCCTGTGAGGGGAAATGAGAGAGCAAGAGAGAGAGAGAGAGGGAGAGAGAGAGAGAGGTGGGGGGGTGGGGAGTTGGAGGTAGAGAGAGAGACAGGAAGACACTTCACAACAGACCGACACGACTGTATCACTCAGTCCATTAGCATGTCTGCTTGTCAAAGGAAACTTCATCTCACAACCATTAATTGCTTAATGAGATGTTAAATAATACTCCTCTTGGAGAGATTATTGTCAACCATATATTGATATTTCACTAATGCTAAGACACATATGCCAGAAAAAGATTCCAATTGAAAACTGCAAGTGGTGACAGGGCGAATTGACACAAAAAGTGCAGATGGCACACCAAAAAACTTGCCACAAGGTCAAGGTCATTCACTCAAGCTCAGCCAAGAAGCTATGCGGTTCACCAAGTGATCTTGCCAGAAACAGATGAATCAGTTCATCTCTTAGCTCTTCAAGTTCCAAAACTATCCCTTTATGAATTCAACAGCCCCAGCCAAATCAGGATCTATGTAGATGATTGCCAACCACACCCAAATTTGTAAATATTGCACTCAGAATTTATAATTTTGCTGGCTGGGGGTGCATTTTAAAAAATATATATACATGTATATATATATATTAAAGGCGCGTTTCGCCCTCTTTGCCCGCAGACACGATGATGGGAGCTTTCAAGTCTGCCTTTGGATCTCCTTTGCCAGATTGTGGATTTTCTGCGGCTGCTGCCCTAGCAGCAACTGACACCAGAGAGGCAAATGAAGGCCTGCCCTTGAAGGGCAACTGGGCAGGAGTGGCAGCAGGCTCTTGGAAAGCATTTACTACGCGAATCTGAAATCAGAAAGAATACAATGCTGACATGAGAACAGTGAAAGTTACAGAACAAGGTGACCAGACAGAGTAGACAATGTAACAACCACAGCCTTCAATGAATGAAGGGAATAAATGAGAAATCAACGACAGAAGAAAACCGAGATGACAACAAGACATGGACACATGAGAGTTGAATTGGGGTATGAAAGCACACCTGGTTAGGTTAGTGACATAGAAAGCACAGAGGACAAAAGTGGGTGCACACCACACCCACTACAAGTGGGTGCACACCACACCCACTACAAGTGGGTGCACACCACAACCATTACGAGGACAAGCAGAAAGAGCTGCAATAGAACAACATGGCTATATCTAATGTCACCCAAGCTGAGACAGACTGGTTGTGGACGCTGGTTATATCACATGGTTAAAGGGCATATCAGGTGATATCACCTGACTTAAACAATCCTAGCTGGACAATCAGTCACAGAAATATAATTTCCAGTTACCAAAACACAGAGAAACTGCACATCCAATCAGGCATAAAACCATGATCATAATTTTATCTAGTTCACCCTACCAGGTACATCTGGTTATATCTGTAGTTCAGACAAGAAATAACCATGGTTTTACGAGTGTATTCACGTGAGCTGATGCACTGTATGAAACTTTCATCCTACTCAGACCACCACACCTCCAACACCACAGCCAATATCAGGTAGTTAGCAGGTCATGTTGGACAAGGGAAATTCCCTCAAAACTAAGTCACAGCACCAACACTATAACACAATGCATGTGGTTGGGAAATATATGTGAAACAAATGTTAATGTGAGTTGGCATGGAAGACCTTAAATTATGAGTTGTTAAAGGTTAATAACTGAAACATTAATCTATGAGAGGCTAGGCCTCTGTACCAGTGGCTGGGCAACAGCAGTATACAGGATGAACAAGCATTACAGGTAAGCTGAGTTTGCACCTCTACCACCAAGCTGTAATCATGTTACTAGGACAGATACTATGCCGACCGCAACTATGGCAGCAATAGTCTCAACCTTTGTACTCCTTCATCAACAGAGCTCAACTCATATACAACATAGCTGATCCTGAATAGTGCAATAATTGACACAGTATGAGCACGGTGACGAGATGGGAGCTAACGTCTGTAGGCAGGTTTACAGGCCAGGAAAGGCTGTCTGTTGTTTTGACTTCACGCCGGTGTTCTGTTGGTTGCACGAGCTACATCAACATGACAATGGAGACATGTTGAATATGGATGGGTTAGCATGGAGACATGTTGAATATGGATGGGTTAGCATGGAGACATGTTGAATATGGATGGGTTAGCATGGAGACATGTTGAATATGGATGGGTTGGCATGGAGACATGTCAAATGTGGAAACAATTTGAGTATCGGTAACATGGAGACATGAAGAATTTTGATGTGGTACCATGGAGACTTAATGAATTTTGATGTGGTACGATGGAGACATGTGGATCATTGATGGGTTAGGGTCATCCATGTTGCAGCTATGTGCCACAGTCACAAGCTTTCTCGTCAGACGTGACCACCTTTAAGTTCCTTGCTAAAATGCACCTCTGGCTTCAGCATGGCGGTCCTGGTGACCTTATATGACAACTAGACTACTACAATTACTTGCGGGGTTGGGAATTATTTCATGCAGGTCTTAATGTTGAATAAGCTCTACAGTTAATTATTGATGACCACAAGTGTTTCATGCTGTGTGAGGCCTCTAGTGGAGGATGGAGCATACTAAATGGTGGTGTACCTATAGACAAGACTCTCACAGAGGCACAACCACACACTACTAGAATAGCATCAGGCAGCATGACATTTGGTCACCTACACTTCCATAGGAATATCTATACTGGGATGGTTTCGTTTTCATGGGATATATGATTTTGTCAGACAAGAAAAGGGGTAGGATGAACACACTCATGCCACAGAGTTAGCTCGTCCATTGAGAGAATCAACGCTTGGTTGTGAATAGCATTCTGGTTGGTGTGGGAAGATGGCAGCTTGGTTAGCGCCCGAAATGAAACCCTCCCCCCGGAGTGGCGGTGCGCACTCGCATGCGCCCGGTAGGTGGTCCCACGAGGACGCTGTCCATTCAACAGACAAGCGCTGAAAGCATCGCAACAAGTGCACAGTCTCAATGAAACAACTCTTCTCCTACATTTCATTTAGTTCTCATTTTATTCATAAAAACCATTGATAGCATAGAGTAATATGGTACATTAGTATCAGAAATGAAACCATTTAAAATCAATTTAAAAAAGAACTATCATGGAAACAAACTACAAAACTGCATAGCGCAGCTGACAACGTCATCAAATTGTCGAAGCATATGTAACAGTTACTATGTCATTATGAACAACTGCTGAATTCGCCTGTGTAAAGCTACTTACATTGATGATATCAATTACACTAGGTACTTATGATGGGAAATAAAACCTGTCTTATATTGTCAACAAGACATGATTTTACTCATGGATACACAAACAAGTAAATGGGGTTGGGTGGGGGGTGGGGGGGGGTCAAACAAAATCCTCCCCCAATAACTAAGATCGTATACTATCAGCATATAATTTCACCAAAATATTTAAAAGTGGAATTACAAGAAATTACATTGAAACATTCAAATTGCCAACAACAGACAACATATGTACATAATTGGAGCATCCTATGATGTACTAACAATACCATGCCACACCATTGTCTATAGAAGGCAGCTGACACATGCCACTGTTGCCACAACCTTCCATAGGCGTATCACACGCGGCCAATTAATCACTAAACACTTGCCCGTGGAATGTACAAACAACCATGACATGCCCAGATGTACACTCAACTCTACCTATACAGTATGAAAATGCAAAGTGTCTACAAATGGTATAATGCATAAACACTGGGGCATTTTTTTTGAGGGGGGGAGGGGGTGGGGATTGGGGGTTTGATGGCAGAGGAAAAAAAATGATGCTTCCATCGCTGGATACCCTATGCTAAACTAGTGACATTTATGCCACGGCAGACAGGAACTTCTAGAAGGTGGGGTGGCCTGATGTTGGGGCTTTATGTTGAGGTTATCTGCATATAGACGAGGATTGCTTGGGATGAGAGGCCAGTAAGAGGGACAACGACCCCGAGTCTCATGTTGTACCCTCCAGATATGATTGACACCAAGCGATTGGTGCCCAGTGATGGTTGATGGAGAGTTTGTCATTGTGGTTAGTTAACCGAGGAACTGGCAGTGCACATTTACCCCAAAGACCTGCAAGCCATGTCATGTGATAAAAGGGGGTCATTCTTATGTGCCTGCCACCTGACAAATACACCATGATCAAGCTACGTACAACATGCACCAACATTGTTGTTGACATGACCTCAACAAAGACATGGTTTACATGACAAGAGGTTTGCTTATGACCTTGAGAGGTGAGAGCTGGCCTGCATGTATTGAGCAGTTACAAATAGTCACTAGTGTATATGGACACCAGCAGTAGTGGCCACGCCATATATAAGATCACAAGAAAACAGGCAACCTCATCCGACCCAAACACGTCACCACTATACAGCCAATCCAAACCTAGCATGGGTTGATTGCCACAGGGAAATATCAAAACAGCTTTCCTTGGCCATCATCTCTTATCCATCAATACAAAACACTTTCTCTCATCATCAATGTATCATAGTCAATCACTCACATACTGGCTAGAGGAGAATGGGCAATTCCATGCTGGCCACTAGATTATTGCTTTGCAAGATGAACAAAGGGTCGAGAGTAAATGTTTGCTTCTAGGGACTAAACCCTAATGACTAAACTCAACACATCCTAACATTGTAACATTAATAAATTAATGAATGCTGTAGAAAAATCACAGGCAAGGGAGCTGGAGTGTTGAGAGGAGATACATGGTAAATTCATACAACAAGTCCTTCAATGTTGAGATAGACAAAGAGGGTCACTGCTAAGTCACACCTTCAACAGAGGGGCATTAGGCCCAGTGTTTATGCACACTTGTCATGAAACTTGCGCTGCTCAAACAAGAAAATCAGCTACAATCATTTGTTATGATGCTTGGAAGAATGTGAGAGCATTTAGTTTGGTTCTACTCTAGCAGTACTTAAGCTTCAACAGTTTGACAACCACAAGCTAGTAGGATACATTGGAGCACATTAACAAATAACATAACAATCATTGTGGTGTCCACAAAGTCACCTGGCAGCTAGCAAGAACCACTACAAATCCAATTCCTTAAAAATATAAATAGTTGCACTATAACGAATGGAAATTTATAAATAAAACATTTGTATAATTCCTGCTTGATAACAAAGTGGAGACTGGTTTACAACTAATTGTGAATGCAGACTTGCACCTGTTTACACTTAACCAAGTTGAATTGAGTTCTCCGATGAAAGTTGACAGAGCGACCATGCGTTATTGGCATGGGCCAAAAGGTTCCTTCAGCAGGTGCAGTTGTTCTAGGGACAGGTGGCATAGGTGCATAACTAGAACAGTGCATGTATGTTAAATGGAGACGTTTGTATGGAGGGGGTTAGGTGAGACACTGGCCGCGGCCGCCCTGCCTTCTATACCCTGGCTGTGTCATCAAGAGCGCTGCTCTTGATGGCGACATCTGTATCGTGAGATGCCGACTTTTTGAGCACTTGCATTCGAAGGTTTTGCAAAGAATGCTGACTGTGGAACGATGAGAGACTACGTTTATCAAAGCTGTCTGCGTCTAAGCCCATGCGGAAAGCATTTACAACACGAATCTGAAAAACAAGAACAAACAGAAAAAACCAATGAGACTGAGCAATCAACAAGCATTCCAGGAGAAACCTACCCAAACACGCACACACAATGAAAACACAAGTATGCAGGTGGGGTTACAAGGTGAAAGAGAAATGGCAAATATCAGTGAAATGCAAGTTAAAGACAATTGCAAAATGGTTAAGGGTTCATGTGCTCAACTGGCACAAGGCTTACTGTAAGTGATTTGGTGGTTGAGATGCAATTTGTGGTGAAAACAGACATTAATAAATCATGCTTTTATGTCCTTTACCAACCAAATAAACTGGTACAACATTGCTGACATTAAAAAATAAAAGAATAAAACAAATGTTGTAAGTGCAGGAATTCAATCCAACACAAGTCAACAAGGCATGCATCAACTTCAAAAGGAACTGAAATCCTGTTCAACTCAGGTTTCAGACAAACATAAATGCTGAGCAGTGGTCTCTCAGTGGCAATATCACAACATGCTACAACATGAATGGTCAGAAAAGCTACCAGAAAGGGGGAGGGGGAGAAATGGGGGTCCGAGGAGGGAAGCCCAATTAGCATGCGATAGGGGCCATTGTAGATAAGACAGAGGAGACTCAAGGCGCTACTTCACCATCAGTCAAACTGACATCACCAGCACTTAATTGCAACTTGCTAACAGGTTACGCCTGGCACAGCTATCTAGCACATTATTGGATCAACTTGGCTCATAGCACATCGCTATCTAGCATATAATTGAGTCCACCAGGCACATAACACATCACTAGCTAGGGCATATTGAGTCCACCAGGCACATAACACATCACTAGCTAGGGCATATTGAGTCCACCAGGCACATAACACATCACTAGCTAGGGCATATTGAGTCCACCTGGTACACAACACATCACTAGCTAGGGCATATTGAGTCCACCTGGTACACAACACATCACTAGCTAGGGCATATTGAGTCCACCTGGTACACAACACTTGAAGTTGAAGGTGTACGACCTAATTGGGTCCGTTTGACATAGACTCATTGCCCACATGAATGACAAGCACCAAACCACTGGCACTTTAATCAGCCATTCAAGAGATTCCTGGTTTCCACATTTGTCCACCTATTGCTATGGCTAAATATCCTGCCATAGTCACTAGCTGAAGTCAATACTAGTTATGACTGATAAAGCTTCATACAAGACATCAAAGAAAACAACCCGGAGAGACTCTCTACCAAACAAATGAGCATTGTAATATCCAACGTCTGCAGTATAAGCTGACACATTAGGATTGGAGGAAAGAAATGTTATATTCATCAGGAGTATAATACCCCCCAGCCTAGTGGCAATACATACAACGTGTAGAGTAGGTGGGCAGACACTGGTATGCCCAAGACAGAGGCCTCAATCAGGCCTTATTGTCAGTATTACAGTGAAATGGGGCGAGGATTGCAACACATTGATTATGGCATACTGGACTATTAAGCGGTGTGTCCTCGTTAAGATGAGATTGAGGTAGCTGGATGTAATGGCTTCCTGGTCCTCACTGCTGGCAACATGTGGTGTGCTCCAGTACCACACATCGTAGCAAGTCTTTCCAAACCGACCAGAACACATGAGCTTCTTTCAGGCGCCAGGACACTAGGTGTGTTCACAAGGCCAGGGCCACTTGTCATCTGTGAGTGGACTTGTTGAGATGTTTGGCAGGTAAGCAGTGAGGGAAGGTGAGTTGAGTGGGTTGGGAGGAGGAGGGTTAGTATGGAGAGGTTGGTCAGCAGTTAGATGCTGGTCTCGTGCATGGTCTGTATGTCTGATGAACTCTGTGTCCGTGGCGATGGTGTGGAGGGGGATACGCTCGGTAGGACCACCACAGCAGGAGCTGCCTCAGCCTCGATAAGCGACACATTCTCGGCAGAACGACACTTGTTCCTGGCCGCAGTCTGGCATTTCTTCACTCGCCTCCCAACCCCCTCCACACCCAAACTGTTTTCATGTATGACTAAGGCCATGTTGGTGTAGGAGCCGTTTTGCTGGCCAGCTGAGGTGGATTTGGCTGGAGGTCGCGAGGCGGTGAGAGAAGGAAGAGCCACAGTGTGGTTAGACGACGGGGCCAGCTCCGAGTGGATGTAGATCTCCTCGGATAGGGGCCGGTGGCTCTGGTGACTCCGAGAGCTGCGCAGGCTATGAAGGCTGTGAAAACTGCGAACGCTACGCTTTTCCTCTAAGTCTTCCAAAGTACTCTTAAATGCCCTCACTACTCTTAGCTGTGGTGATGAAAGAAACACAAGTGTCATTCATGGTGGGTGGTTCAATCTGCTAAAGACATAGGAGGAGTAGTGGTGCAAGAGACAGAGCATTACAGGCAGGCAGGTGCACACCGTACTCAAGCACAAGACACACACCAAACCTAGGCATCCATGTCATCTTGCCGACACGACGGGCTGCTATCTACCCAGAGGCACAGGGCACACCAGCTACTGATGGGAGAAAGAGGGCAGACTGAAGTCTACAGCTAGTGAGTGTGCTAGGCTGGAGTGTTTGTGTCTATGAGGATCATACAAAAACCAGAGTGTAACCAAAGAGAAGGTGGAGTAAGCATGCAGGAGTTGGCTGGTGACCAACACGTCACCTCAAACATGGTCACCAGAGTGTGGGGCTAGTATCTACAACCATCCCTGTCTTAACCTGGAGCCTCTTCAACCACAACTGACAGCTGCATGGAGACCATCAAACCTCCACAGCCATACAAACTCATCCCATTACAATATAACATCTGCTATGTAAGACTCGGGCCATCTTTCTGCGACTGTCAAAGAGGCTCCATGGTGACTTGACAAATGGATGGTAAGACCACAAGATGAGTGGAGTTTATCACCATGGCAGGACAATTGACCTTGACCTTTATAATGCAATAGCATTTGATAGATGGCTAAAATGCACATGCAAGCTGATGTCCAAAAGAAGAAGAGGCCACACTAGGAATACATGAGAGGTGATCACCAACAAAAGCATCAAGCCTTAATACCAAGCAACCAGGGCATGATCGGCAGTCAGCGGCAACACTCACAACACAACATTCCCATGGCGACCGCCTCAGCAGGCAGAAGTGAGCAGCAGGGGGTGACAAGATGCTGATGGTGGACTCTGTTATGAGAAGGTAACCATGGCAGTGAGGCTAGATGAAGGGGTGTGATAAGGTGCAGAAATGCTGTCTCAATGAACACCACCATCAGAGGCAAACATAGCAGCCTTATTAAGTCTCACAGTCTGGGATACAAACACACACGACTTGGGCAACTAGAAACGTCTGTGGAAGAAAACAAAGGCCAGCCAAGAAAGCCTCCATCTGTGTGTTGACAGGGACTGGAGTGAATGAGGCATGCACACAGGGAAGGGCTGCACGGACAGAAGTAGTCGATAAGAGTATGTCTATCTCATGTGGTCCATCATACGAGCAACCTGTCTCTTCATGCTGGATGCAAACTGGTCTCTGCTACCTAGATATTTCCCTACATAAAGCAAGCACTGCATCTAGGAGAGTAGAGTAGGGTGGAGAGGTGGGGGAGTGTCAAGACGGCTCTACTAACCTGGTGCTGTAGACGTGTCAGACCTCGGATCCACAAGATCTGGCCGCGACGGCCCATATCATCAGCATTGAGAGCATCCTCATCAAACTGGTCCTCCTGCTCCAGCATCTCAATCTCTTCCTTTGTTGCTGAGCCCATGGAGAACTTTTTGGGCAGGATATTTGTGGGTATAGATGTGACAATCTGAAGACAATCATTCAGCTTGTCATCAATACACAGCAGTCTCATTTGACCACAAGTAGGACACGGGTCAGAAGTTGTTTGAATGAGAGAAGAGGTGAGGTGTAGAGTGCTGGCTCACCTGCCCCCACAATAGTACTCCTACTCCAAAGAAGAAGCACCACATCCACTGGTCGATGGTGAGACCCTCTGTAGAGAAGGCCATACCGCCAAACTGGATGATAATGATCTGTCCACACACAAACATCAACGCAGCACACGTCAGGCAATCTGGCCCACTCAGTCAGAGGTTCACTTAGCAGCATGACGAGATCAAGTCTGACTCACCTGAGCAACAAATGTACCTATCCAGATGCCAATGAAGATGACGTTGTTCTGCAGGCCGGATACAACATTGCGCTGGCCGTGGATCTTACGAGCATTGACCTCGTTAAAGAGGGTCATCATGACAAATGTATTGAAGATCATGGTGAAGTGTTGAGAGGGGGCAGCGTGCAGGGTAGCCCCACGACCGTTATCAATATCAAATATCACCTCACCTGCACATACAATCATCATACTCAATCATCAATATCACAAAATCATCTTAACTCATCTTAATTATCACATAATATCCCACTGTCAAAATCAAATATCACCTCGTCTGTACATACAATCATAATACCCCATTATCAATATCAAATAACCCACATACCCCATTATCAATATCAAATAACCCACATACCCCATTATCAATATCAAATAACCCACATACCCCATTATCAATATCAAATAACCCACATACCCCATTATCAATATCAAATATCAAACAACCCACATACCCCATTATCAAAATCACCTGTACACACAACCACCGAACCCAGCTCAATATAATATAACCATTATACTCCATTATTGATATCACAAAACCATCATACCTCATCATCAAAATAAGAAAACCTCACCAGTGCAATTTTTTGTTTTTTGTTTTAAATGAATTCCCATCAGCATAAGAATAATCCCAGGTTAAATGAAGGGTCTTACCAGCAAAAAGAAGGACGAAAACAACAATTAACTGGTAGACAGCATGACCCAAAATATTTTTCATCATGGTGCGTGAGATGAGAGCTTTTGTCCTGCCATATGGTTTACGTTCCAGCAGTTCTTCTGTGGGTAACTCAGTAGCCAAAGCCAGTGAGGCCAAGGTATCCATGATCAAGTTCACCCACAACATCTGAATGGCTTTCAAGGGACTGTCCTGTAAGGGGTAGTGGAGGGTGGGTCCACAAAGCATGAATCAGATTATACCCATGTTAAATAAGTCCAATCTGCCTGTATATGCTGAAAGTAAGTCTGAGGGTGTTGAGCTTACCTTGATAACACAGGCCCCAAGGAAGGCCACAATGACAGCAACAACATTGACTGTCAGCTGGAACTGTAAGAACTTGGCAATGGAATCGTAGACATTTCTGCCCCACATAACAGCCTTGACAATACTACTGAAGTTGTCATCAGTGAGGATGATGTCTGATGCCTCTTTGGCGACATCAGTACCTGCAATACCCTGTAAGGACATAAAGAGGGTCAAGTAGGGGCAGCAGCTACTTAGCATGTGTCATATGAGGTCACATCTTATAAGATATGACTGTGAATGAGATGATAACAGCTTGATAACGCACCATAGCGAAGCCGACATCAGCCCGTTTGAGAGCAGGACCATCATTTGTACCGTCTCCGGTGACAGCCACCACATCACGGTTGGGGTTGACTTTGCTTTCGATGATTCCCTTCACAAGTGTGTATTTGTCCTGGGGTGAGGAGCGAGCCAACACACGCAGATCAGGCCACACCTTGTCAAACTTCTCTGACACTACCTGTACACACACACACACGACACAAGACTGTGAGCATGCAGTTGGCCAACCATGGATTCCTAATCCGCTTCATGTGCCACAGCAGAACCTAGAAGATGATGGAGATAAGTGAGCATGACTTACTTCACCAGAGCCATCGGTGATACGCTTGTTGAACTCCTTGCCCTCCAGGACGAGGAAATTCTCTCCAGGTTTGATGATACCACATTTGTTGGCGATGGAGCGAGCAGTGTTGATGTTATCACCGGTGACCATACGTACACAGATGCCGGCACGCTGACACTTCCTGATGGCATCGGGTACCTGTACACCAACCACCCCCATCATCAACTCCACTACCTCCATCCTGCAAAACAATCTACTACACAGTCCACCTACACCACAGCCATATTAGCTATGAGCCACCATGAAGAGCCTTACCTCCGGCCGTACTGGATCCTCAATGCCCACTACACATATAGCAGTCAGATCTTTGATTATATCATCCTCATCATCCCAGTTGGGTTCAGATTCAATAAGCAGGTTGTTAGATTCACCACCCTCTGTAAAAAAACCCATCAAGTCCTTGCACTCACCAGACATAGGTAGTCAAATACAAAAACTAACAAGTCACAGTTTCCATGATTGAGGCACTAAGGGTCAAAGATGAGCTCAACAATTG
The DNA here is from genome assembly GCA_034190875.2 of Urechis unicinctus. Taxonomy (NCBI): domain Eukaryota; kingdom Metazoa; phylum Annelida; class Polychaeta; order Xenopneusta; family Urechidae; genus Urechis; species Urechis unicinctus. The sequence goes on along the minus strand of CM067343.1, from coordinate 9,702,565 downwards.
TGTTGACTTAGTAACTGCGTTCTCACCATAGACAAACTCCTTGTATGCCACACAGATGGTCCTGAGGCCATCACAAGCCATGGGCTCTATAACAGTGGATACCATGGCTTCCTGGTCCTGCGGTGAGAACGGTCTTGGCCGGCCATCTTTGTCCAGGATGTGGTTACACCTGTCAGAACCAACACAATCTAATAAGCCAACCAGCCATCACATACACACTTTTCACTACCAGCGCTATGTTTTGCCCAGCCCTAATAACACACGCCTAGCAACCAGTCCCTCTGGACCCCAGCCTCCTGGAGACACATCCTGGACCAATTAAGCATTCATAACAAAAACACAGCCTATTTTTTTCTATCATCATAATTACCAAATAGTTTTTATTAAAACAGCATAATATGCTTAATGTCAGCCGTTTAATTTTGCAAAGAACAGACTATATTTAGCTTTTTCGGCGACTGTTAACCCTGCATCCACTTCCCGTGTACAAGGCTTAAGTATATATTCTTTATTAACTAGACCCTAATAACGAACTGCTCAATTTGCCACAGGAAGACAGGGTGTCCTGCATTATTGATATATCATCCAGCTGTAGATCGCCAAATAGTTTACGGCCACGAGGTCCAGATTTCATCTTCACACGACCCGTAAGCTGACCTGCGTGCGAAGCTACTAGAATTATAAACAACATGAATATAAACGAGCCTTGGAGCCTACCCAGCGACTTTTAGACATTTTAGTGACGCAATGGTTTTCGAATTGGGATTTGCCCTCATAAATATTCATCATTCCCAGTTTAGTGGGAATTGGTGGTGAAAGGGCATGGTTCCCGGTAAACCGGGAATCAGTGATGAAAATGTTTAGGTGAGCAGTAGAGGTGACATGGTAGAGGGCCTCACTTCTTGAGGATGATCTCAGAAGCTCCCTTAGAGAAGAGCGTGAAGCCACCACCTTCCCTTTTGATGACTGTGCTCATGGACTTGCGTACCGAGTTGAAGGTGTAGACTTTCTGGAGACTCTCCTCAGGGTGGTCCTCACGCACCGACTCATAACTCTTACCAATGTCGAGAACCAAGCCAAGTAGAGCACATTCTGTCTTGTTGCCGATCTGTCTGGGCATCTCCCCCGCCATCTCTGGTGGCTGAAATCACACCACAGCAGGCACTTCATTGACACATCAAGTGAACAGTGGTGGCCAGACTGAGAATCGGCATGCCACCAGTGACAGGTTATATAGTGATCTGTCACAGCGATCATTGATGGAGAGAGGAAGGCATACTGACCAGCACGCGGGACGTGTAACCGCTGTTGATGGAGACAGCCTTGATCATTGTGCTGGCCAGATCAGCATTCAAATCAGTGTGCTTGGGAACCTTCTTATAGTGGGTGCCTGCAACATGCAAACATCATTGTCTCACTGTTCTGGTAAAAAAAAACACCACAAAACAACCCAGACAACAGGAGAAAATAGAAGCTAGCTGTCATGGATAATTTGCTGCCATGACATGAGTGTGATGAAGTGGTCAGCTGCTAGCACAACATGGCATTATATCCTACCTCCAATGTACCCCTGCACCACTGTCATTCTGTTAGTGGTCAGAGTGCCTGTCTTGTCAGAGCAGATAGCTGTAGCATTACCCATGGTCTCACATGCATCTAAATGCCGCACCAAATTATTGTCCAGCATCATTTTCTGACAACACAAACATCATTGTGTCACACAAACAATAAAACCTACACATGACTCACCCTGAGCAAACACAAACACCACATAAGTCAGGGGCATATCTCAAAGTAGTCTAGTGCTTCACCACCACAACACTGATACCAACAAATGGGCTGGTAATTAAATATAGGTAGTGAGGCTGACTTACTCTGACAGAGTAAGCTAGGGCCAGCGTAACAGCGAGTGGCAGACCCTCAGGAACAGCCACCACCAGGACAGTGACACCAATAATGAAGAACTTGACAAAGTACTGGATGTAACCAGCATTCCATTCTTTGTTGTTCACAGCAAACTCCTCAATGCAGAAGCGGAGGATGAGGATGATAACAGTTGTCACGGCAACAGCAGTACCTGTAACAGAAATAATGACCTCATTTGATGGGCCCCAATAAGAGATTCAGGTGTGGTTTTCAGCAATGATTGCACATCAATTGTGGTAGGTAGACGGTATACCTGCATATCCAATTTGAATGGCTAGCTTGGTGAGCTTAGCCTGGAGCACTGACTTCTCTTTGCGGGATCCCCCAGATGCTTTCTGATCGTCTTCCTAGATTGCATAAGCAAAGATGCCACTTTCACAGCAGTTGTTTTGACTCATTTAAAGCAACATACAGGCAGCCCTCCACCAACACCCTTCCCTATACAATACTGATTTGGTATGGCAACAACAACATGGTCAGCATAGGCTTAAACACTTCCTCAAACACTTCCTTAATTAATTGCAATGGAACTGATATAACAAACGAAAAAAAGAAGACTGTAATGAACACCTTGAACACAAACAGCAAATTCAAAGTGGGTAAGTAGAAACTTGTACAGGCAGATTATAAAATCCAACACATATGAGGTCTGAATTATCTGACATGAGGTGGGAGGGGTTTGGGGTAGGTGTTTGGGGGGGGGAGGGGGGGTGGGAGAGAGGGGTCAGTAGAAAACACTGTTATAGTACAACAAATGGCAGCCCATTGTTTCTTATGGCTGCCTGGAGTGAATTATATGAAGACAAGCACTTTTGTCTATGGGTTGGAGTCGGAGCAAACTGGACTTTATTTGATATTGAACCCACCATGGTTAGTCAATATAAAGATCAATGTTATCACATATCAACATGAGAACCATGCAAATATCAACAAGAAGATTCAACTGACAACTTCCCCAACCTCATCACTTTCATCCGCATCAACAAAAACCTGAAAAGTTGACAGTAAATGAATGTCAGGAGGAAGATATTACTGATTTCATTAAGTATCTTTGCTGAAGATGAGAAGAGCCACCATACTTGATGAACAGCCTACCTCCTTGCCCTTCATCTTGATATCCTCTGTTTCGGCCGTGGGGGCTTTGGGTCCAGCATTGTTGCCTTTGTAGATCTGTCCCCCTGCAGCTTCACCATCTGTCATGAACATGAACATGACCATGTTAACTCATACTTAGTCAACATTATCCAACCCCAGCTGAAACTTTTATATCATATACCCAAAGGGGCTGTGTCAAAAACACAAAAACTCTGGTGAAGAAAACCATTTTTCATCAATGTTTATTGTATGCGCTAATAACTGTGTGAGAATGGGTTTGGTTGCTTGATAATCTGTGTTGTTATAGAAACCTGATAGTGATGATAGCCCGAAGGCAGAGAGGAATAATCAAGCTCCGTCATGCTAGCCTTAACAAGGCCACGATTGAGATCCAATTGAATTGACTGGCACCATCGTAAATCAGGGAGACCTGCCTTGCTAACTGCCAAACAAATTGGATCTGCAGACGAGCCTCGAGCCAGCTCAATCCTCAAAGCAAATCCATTCTACAGGGGCTAATACATCAGATAGTCTCCATCAGTGTGGCTGTCAGCCACCACCACCACTAGCAGCAGCAGCAGCAGCAGCAGCCATCATCCCACTTCTGGCACTTAGCAACACGGCCAGCTAATGCTCCTCAATGCTGCCTGTGTGACTTGACAATAAAGCTGGCACCAGGACCATGGAGACTGTAGCAGTACCCGCCTCCTGATTGCAAATGGCTGCTGCTGCTGCTTTAATTGCGGGATGGATTTAAGATGGGTGAGTGACGTGGGAGAATGAGATGATGGGAGGGAATTGTGAGGTATTGGGCATCTTCACATAACATACCAGGCAGGCTATCACCTAATCTGCCTGCTTCAACGTGCACTGAGCGTATGATGATATCTCTGCATTGATTCTATCAAATGACATAGCATCCTCAAAGACTACAGGCAAGTATGGGGTTATAGCAGTATGGCACACACACACACTGCCCTCAGGTGATGAGGGTCTACCTCACCACAACACCATGTAACCAGTGAAACACAGAAATAGGAGAAGGGTTTTTCTAGACCATCCTACATCAACTCTCAAGCACCAAATACACACACTAATACGGACACAGACCAGCTGAGAAGCAACACATTGAACACATTTAGCATTAAACTGATCCATCTCAACTTACCTAGACAGAAACATAAGCTCAGCTTTATAACATCGAGCAGACATGAGCCTGGCATCCACATTCATTTGACATAGGACTGACATGAGATGAGCTCGATCTCTAGCGCTTGTGTTCGCTCCATTCAATCACAGATTACAATGGGCTACAGAGTAACACATTCATTACTCTTCTTCAACCTTACAGTGATCAACAACCTGGATGCAAGCCCCAACTCAATGTTTGATTTTGTCCATTTTGTCAGTTTTGTCAGATATGGAGATATAAGTATCACTCCATGTTAAGAGTTTGATATGAATTATGCCAGAATACATGAATACAATGGTGCAAATCAATCGCAAGTAGAAGACATACAGAGACATGCCAGTGAAGCTGTACTGCTAGACATCCTAATGACAACACACACAGATGGAGAAGCACGTACCGGCTTTGTTGTCTAGCTCTGTATTGAGTACTAGAAGAAGACAGAAACACCAGACGTCTGATGAACATCATCACTTACTACGCTTCAAACATCACATTCAAACACCAGTTCTTGGCAAACTATGTCAATTTCTACAATCTCATGACAATTTATACTCAAACAAATCTATCCAATCATTGAAAGTGATAATGAGATGATAAATAAGCAGCTGTTAATGCCTGACATTAAGCAATAAAGGACGATCAGTAACACCGCCGCGGCACATGGCACTACATTTACTGTCTTATATGTGAGAGACACTTTAATACACACTGCACCAGACAACATGAATTCCTACAATCGATTCATAACATGGTACGCCTCAATCCACAGCCAACAAATGGTGACGAGAGCAAAAATATACAGATCAAAGAAAATGAAACATACACGTTAAACTATAACCCCATTGCTCAAATCACTTTGTATTGCAACACACATATTACAAAATGAAATAGCCAACATACTAGGACAACAATAGCCAATCACTGGATAAGACTATGTGAACATGCAATCAAGTGGCTACGTGACTATAGACATGATGGATGTGACAATGAGCAGCCCATATAACCACAGTGATGGAACCACTGAAGCAAAGACAGTCTGTCTTCCTGTGGCTGTGGGGGTTGGGTTGAACATGTGAGGGAGGGGGCCCTTACAAGGTCATTAATGATACCAGCTAGAACATGACACTGTCAACTCACATGGAGAAGAGGCCAGGATTCCTGCTCAGAGCAACAACACATGGAGATGTCAGCACCAAGAACACAGTCTTCATTAAAGCACTCGCAGGCTTCCCTTACCACCCTCAATCATCAAGACATTTCTCATTATTTGACGACTTTTGTGACAAATTTGTTGGTCTATACTTTCAAGTAGAGGTGGGAATCGGTCATTTACTTTCTAGTTTAGAAGTCAATGCACCTGATCAAATAACATGATAACAATATTGCCATTCCTGCACACATCCCCATTCCAAATCAAGATGGAAAACATGCTGATAAATCTTAAGTAGTGACTTCTTTCAAGCAAGAAGAAATCAAAACATCTACCAGCTAAATTCTAGAATAAATCAGTGAAAGAAGATAAATAATTCTGTATCACAAGGCGTCAGTTTAATTTCCAATTCATGGTTAAGGCCTGTCACTGGATGCAAGGCCACCAAACTGGCCTCATAAGCTAAGCAGTGTGCAGTTAATGACAACAGAGCTACAAGTCAAAACACATTTATGGAATTCTAAAAGTTAATTAAATAAATGGACACAAAAGGGAGAAATCAAGAGTCGTGATGATGCCACAACAGGGGTGGGTAGGGCAGAGTAGCATTTCATAGTCTCACCTATAGGAACTTCGTTAACCTCTGTGGAGAGGATTTCAGGAAAGACAATTAATCAAGCTTCTTCAATTGATGAAGTTACTCTCATACACATTTGGGAATCCCAGTTGACAAGATTCTTTGCAGGATGAAATCATTTTTAATGCACTGTGATGATTGAAGTTTTAAATGCTAGAAACTTCAACTGAAGGTGTGTAGAAGAGGCCCTAGAAATAGTATGATATGAACCCACCTTCTTTATTTTCTTTGTCTTCTTCAGTTGCCCCGAGGAGAGCGAAGATGATACCAGCCTGAGAGTTGACCCCCACTGCCACTACAATCATCTTGCCACTGCCTTCCATCACATGAGTACCTGGTGGAACACCCCAATCAGACCACTGTCCATCACATGTTAACACACATACTGAAACTATCATAACATTAGGGTGATACAAAATTGTTATCATTAGAATATGTCAGGGTCTATATAACTAAGTTAGATTTTGTAAAGTAAGTAAGTATAGGGTTGAACTGCACAGCAACACCAATGTTTGACATGGTGCTTACAAAGGTGTATATGTAAGATTGACCTGATTAAGCAGCTGCCTTCTGGGATAAATGGGGTGGGGGGTGGAGAGGAAAATAAATGTTGATGAAGATTAACTAAAATGTGTTGCCGATATGACCCTGTGTGTGTGTGTGTGTGTGTGTGTGTGTGTGTGTGTGTGTGTGTGTGTGTGTGTGTGTGTGTGTGTGTGTGTGTGTGTGTGTGTGTGTGTGTGTGGTGTGTGTGTGTGTGTGTGTGTGTGTGTGTGTGTGTGTGTGTGTGTGTGTGTGTGTGTGTGTGTGTGTGTGTGTGTGTGTGTGTGTGTGTGTGTGTGTGTGTGTGTGTGTGTGTGTGTGTGTGTGTGTGTGTGTGTGTGTGTGTGTGTGTGTGTGTGTGTGTGTGTGTGTGTGTGTGTGTGGTGTGTGTGTGTGTGTGTGTGTGTGTGTGTGTGTGTGTGTGTGTGCGTGCGTGTGTGTGCGTGAGGCAGGTAGTCCAACAATAGCGCAAATAGCAATGGTCAGCCCCGACTGGCCCCATTGGAGTAATCAATAGGCAGTGATGTGGACACAGAGATGGAATGAGCGGTGTTTTATGACCAATCACTGGCTGGCTCCAGATGCTCCACCCTACATCCCCGTCCCCAAGCTGCTTTCCCTCCTGATTTACATCAGTTATTGCAGATTCAACGAGGCCATGAAATGACTGAGTAAGGCAGAGGGAGAGAGCCACACAGCTGTCATGCTCAACAGCTTGCTCATGTCCACCCTCCACTTGATTTCTATGAAGTGCATGGAAGTGTAAGGCAATGATGTTAGTTAATACAGGGCTGTTAGAAGAGTGCCACTCAAGGACCAACACCAGGCCAACACCAGGTGCCAGTGTCTACACAGACCCACACACAATCACTACCAACAGGTACTGGCTGGAGAGAAGACCTACTGTGACACACTGTCAGACAGGCAGCCAATCATCCAAACACACAACAGCCACAATGTAAGGTGACAGACGCAACAGACCCACATATGCCACAACAAGCACCACATCTACGCGCAATTTTTACAAGTTTGCAAGGTTATTCCTGACCTCTGAGCAACGGATGCTTGCTCGCGCAAGTCCTGCAGTGGCTGCCCCTCCTGCGGTAGTTTGAATGGATCAATATCCATGCTATGTATGGCAAACTTGCGGGCTAAGCTCTTCTAATCTTGGTCGATTGGGGGGTGTGAGATCAATGACAAGCCACTCTTGGCTCCCATGACTGGCTTGCCAGTCCTTAATACAGGCTAACCCACCCGGCTCATAAGCCAGTTCACAGATTGACACACCAGGCTCATTAGCCAGCTTACATGCTGACACACCAGGCTCATTAGCCAGCTTACATGTTGACACACCAGGCTCATTAGCCAGCTCATAGGCTGGCACACCAGGCTCATTAGCCAGCTCATATGCTGACACACCAGGCTCATTATCCAGCTCACAGGCTGGCACACCAGGCTCATTAGCCAGCTCACAGGCTGGCACACCAGGCTCATTAGCCAGCTCATATGCTGACACACCAGGGTCATTAGCCAGCTCACATGCTGACACACCAGGCTCATTAGCCAGCTCACATGCTGACACACCAGGCTCATTAGCCAGCTCACATGCTGACACACCAGGCTCATTAGCCAGCTCACATGCTGACTCACTAGAGAGGTAAGCGTCTTACTCAGGGTTATCCCCTGTCTAATATTAGGACATAAATGCCATTTCTATGGACGAAAAAACCAAACCAAGATAGATATACAAATTGAGAGGAAATTGATGGTGTAAGATGAATGTGGCAGTGCCACAGTACAAACAGCCCCTCTGCAACTACTGGTGACCTTGCATGACAAACAAAACATGACCCGTTATCAAGTGATCCCGAGTTGGTGCAGTACACACATCCTAATACAATAAGACCCAAGTCAGGCCTATCATGTCCCTGGTCACAGCAGCACTGTGATAGAAGGTGGCATTCAATCAGAGCCAAGTGGGTCATGTTTCATAAAGGACACCTCTACATAGACATTGGACAGTATGGCTTTGGGAAGTGCAACAGGCAACACTGGGGAGAGGTGAGGAAGGTGGATCGGGAAGGGGGGCGTCTCATAGTTCCTACACCATCTGCAGCAGCAGCAGTAGCAGCCATACTTAGCTATCCAGGCTGGCTGAGAATAGAGCAAACAATCAATATAAGAGTGAGGTATGTATGGGTCAGTGTAGGCTACTCATGACTCGAGCACTCTGTCAAGGAAGTGCTTTGTGTCGCGCTGTCCTAGCACTAGCACTGAGGTAAGATGCATGATACACACACCCGGTCAGAATGCACCTGTCTCCTTATCATGACAATCACAAGAAGCCTGTCATCACAGCAAGCATCCCACCAATCAGGATCCCATTATATTTTTGAGACGTGATGGTGTTCCGCTGGAAAACTAGCAACAGTGTTTACATTTGGAAGGCTTGGTGAGGGTTGGTAAGTCCAACGACCAAAAACCTTTCCTTATCAAAGTGAAGCTTTGTCAACCACACAAGACATTTTGCTACATCAATCACAGCTTTGGTTTCAATCTTATAACAATGCAGGCCATTTTTTTATGCCAGCCAAATCTCCTTTGCCTACACAATGGCCGGGCAAGTTCTGTATGGCCGCCACCTTAACCATTCACACTCAGCATCAGTGTAGCATTGATGGAGAAGAAGTGTCCCAAACGGCTTTGTCTAGTGGTCCAAATCAATCCGACCCGATCCATTAGTAGGAAAAGCAATAACCTGCCATGATAACAAGTCCACCATCCATAGAAGCCCACCAGGCAGTCAATATCCAAGTCAGCAACTGCAGACTTGCAGGCAATCAGCCCCAGCAAGTAACTTCATACATGGTAGGCTTAATGATAATGTGGGAGAATCGACTACAGTATGGGAGGTTGATGAAAGTAAAGGAGGTCGATGACAGTATGGGAGGTTGGTGACAGTATGGGAGGTTGATGAAAGTAAATGAGGTTGGTGACAGTATGGGAGGTTGGTGAAAGTAAAGGAGGTCGATGACAGTATGGGAGGTTGATGAAAGTAAAGGAGGTCGATGACAGTATGGGAGGTTGGTGACAGTATGGGAGGTTGATGAAAGTAAATGAGGTTGGTGACAGTATGGGAGGTTGATGATAATATGGGAGGTTGGTGACAGTATGGGAGGTTGATGAAAGTAAAGGAGGTCGATGACAGTATGGGAGGTTGATGAAAGTAAAGGAGGTTGGTGACAGTATGGGAGGTTGGTGACAGTAAAGGAGGTTGGTGACAGTATGGGAGGTTGGTGACAGCAGCACTGAAGGTTGGTTACAGTATGGGAAGTTAGTGACAGCATGGGCCGTTGATGATAAAATGCACAGTTGATGAGAGAAAGAGAGGTTGGAGACAGAACAGGGAGTTGATAACAGCATGGGCATCTTGAGACAGCGTGGGCACTGGGCGACTAAATATAGAAAGTGGTGACAGTATGTGACTATATATATGGTCAGTGACAGTATTGAAAGTTGATGACAGCTATGGCATTGAAAGTATGAGTGGTTGTTAGCGTTGAATCAAGGACTCACCTGAGAGAAGCATGGGATCTGTGGCCTCGCCTTTCTTGACATGGTCTGATTCTCCTGTCAGTGAAGACTCGTCCACCTTGAGGTCATTACTCTGGATAAGTATACCATCAGCTGGTAACAAGTCACCTGTAATCAGCACAGGTAACAAGCACAGGTGATAATCAGCTACACACATCCACTCTTACAATGAAAGAATACTGGTCACGTTAAGGGTTGATATCATATCCACTGCCGCATAAATACAGAAACAAAAACATTGAAACAGTGATGAGTAAGCGGGGGTAGGAGTGTGAATACTGACCATATTTAACCTGACATATGTCTCCACACAGGAGGTCACTGACGGGAATCTGCAGCACTTCACCGCCACGTATTGTGGCAAACTTGTGCTCATGTTCAATTTTGTTCTGTAGCCCACGAAACTGTTTCTCTTTCTGCCAGTCATTGAAGGCCGTGACAAATACGACAACAAAGACGGCCACTAAGATAGCTACTCCCTCAATCCAACCAGCTTCCGATTCTGTAGTATCACCTCCTGTTTCTGCAACGTTAAAGCCAAGTGATGAGTGTCGAGGAGCACACCAATAAGTCACCGTTACCGTTCTCAAAAAAACAGTCAAACACACCAGTTTTCAAGTCAGTGAAACACTCTTAAACAGCAATGTTGAAGTGAGATATATGTCATTAGACATATCAGATCTTACGTCAATATGTATTCAAGCTTTACAATGATGAATGCCATAATCAGGAGAAAGATACGTGCTACCACTTGGCATTGTCAATAAAAGACAAGCTACGTAACAATCATTAAGGTAACAAGTGTATCCATACAATACATCATCAATGTTCTCATACTGGTAAACTTAAACCACCAATTTACACTCTGTCATAATACAACCCATATGAAGGCCTAATACATCCTCTCCATACAGATCAGACAAGTATCCCTTTATAACTCAGCCTATCTCCAGTAAATGTAAACGGCCAATATTATATATTCAGGAGGAACTCAACTGATAGATGTATCCTTATACAAAAATAGATGACTTCACATTATATTTACTACAAGAGCAATGCATACTCCATCCAGGTGTTATATGATCATCACACAAGATGACCGCTACTGCAGTAAAGATGGATTAGAGAAAATATACAAGACATTAGTTGGCTTGAAACTCAGCCCTGTGCTTATAACAAAATACAGATCATTCAATAAAGGTAACTATGTTTTGACATGCCCCCTGTATTATCAATGGACAGCTGATAATTAAAAAAACATGAACAAGGCCAGTTAGCATCAACCAGTACCAGGGGCATCTCAAAACATGACAGAACTAGAACTAATTGAGAAGCAGGACACTTACGATTTTCATCTGGGTAGGCAGAGGGAAAGAGAGTGGAACGATTAGTTATACATCACATTTATAAATGTTCCATTCAGTAGCAAGTAAGTAAAACCCAGTTATCATAGCCCTCCATACTGAAAGACACAGTTACCCTCTCCCTCAATACTGAAAGACACAGTTACCCTCTCCCTCAATACTGAAAGACACAGTTACCCTCTCCCTCAATACTGAAAGACACAGTTACCCTCTCCCTCAATACTGAAAGACACAGTTACCCTCTCCCTCCATACTGAAAGACAAAGTTACCCTCTCCCTCAATACTAAAAGACACAGAGCCCAGTGACCCTCTCCCTAAATACTAAAAGACTCACGAGCCCAGTGACCCTCTCCCTAAATACTGAAAGACTCAGAACCCATTGACCATCTCCCTAAATATTAAAACATTCAGAACCCAGCTACCATATCCCTCAATACTAAAAGACACAGAACCCAGTTACCCTCTCCCTAAATACTAAAAGACACAGAACCCAGTTACCCTCTCCCTAAATATTGAAAGACTCAGAACTCATTGACCATCTCCCTAAATATTAAAACATTCAGAACCCAGCTATTATATCCCTCAATACTAAAAGACACAGAACCCAGTTACCCTCTACCTAAATACTGAAAGACACAGAACCCAGTTACCCTCTCCCGCAATACTGAAAGACACATTGTGATACTACTACACCTATTGTACTCATCCTCCTACCATTGTGACCTCAGCCTCGCCCCCAATAGAAATATCCCCACCAAAGCAGCCAGGTGAATACCACATAGAGCCCAGCGGTATCACCAGTCTCAGGTGGCCGTGCTAGCCTATTGATAAGCCATTTATCACTATTGAAACACAGCCCAAGTTAGGGGTGGTTGAAACCCAGTGCATCTACCTGACACTACTCAGTCCTCATCAATAAACCTCAGCCAAACACACTGACAACGCAGGTACAAATATTGACAAGAAGACCCAGTGTTCAGGTGTTAGAGAAGCTTGCCATGATGATGATGACATGCATATAAACCTGGACTGCTGTGGTGTAGATCAAAGGAGGGAGAAAGGTTGGTAGGGAAATGATAGCATATCTAAACAAAGAGGAGGGGAGGGGGGTCAATGTTGGATCCAGTCTCCATAGAGGGTGAGTCTAGGACCACTACCCAATTAAGACGTTCAGTATCTAGGTAGCTAATAACAAGTGCAAACCCCTATCATGTCGTTATGCATATCAAATGATCTTACATAAGAGATTGATTGTGGAGGTGAGTGACAACAGTGGAGTCGCAGCAAAATAGACTGATCACGTTAAGAATCACCAGAATCACCATGATATGATGAGGCATATGAGATAAGTGATCATAAGGAAGAATGCTCACCTTCATCATCACTAGCTGGCGGGTGGTAAAATGACAATCCTAGTGATATAATAGCCGCCACTATAAGAATAATAAGTGTAACATCTTGTAAAGCTTCCCAAACTAATTGTAAGAAAGTCTTTGGGGGCTTTGGGGGTATCACATTGGAGCCAAACACTTCTGTGCGGTGACTTGTATCAGCAGGGGATCCACTCAACCCTGAAACATAGAGAAGACAGACAATCAACACTAGAATTGAGTAGAAGTAAACACAAGTAGCGAGAGGATATGGCATACAGGAGTCACACAGACAAGCATCACCATACTTAAGTTCTTAATCAACATGGAAATTGAAATGTTCAATTGGTGATTAATAACCAATGTATATGGTTGGTCAGGGCAGCTTTTATATGGGACAACACGTAAACATGAGGCTTATGTCAGTGGACACTGATTGAGAGGGCCATCAACGACCATCTCTCACAGCCAAAAACAAGAGCAAATGACACTTCATTGATCTGAGAGAGAGGACAGAGTGAGTGAGAGGTAGAGCAAGAGATGGAGAATGAGGGAGAGAGAGGGAGAGAGAGGGAGAGGTAGAGAGAAAGAGGGGAGAGAGAGAGAGAGAGGTAGAGAGAGAGGGAGAGAGAGAGAGAGAGAGAGAGAGAGAGAGAGAGAGAGAGAGAGATGGAGAGAGAGACCAGAGGATCTCGATGAGAGAGAGGAGGGAGAGAGCTTCTATCTCGATCTAGAGAGAGAGAGAGAGAGAGAGAGATCGCTAGAGCAAGAGCTCTCTCTCTCTCTCTCTCTCACGATCTCCCTCTCTCCCTCTCTCTCTCACGCTCTCCCTCTCTCTCTCTCTCTCTCTCTCGAGAGAGAGAGAGAGAGAGAGAGAGAGAGAGAGAGAGATATGTGTAGAGAAAGAGAGGGTGAGGGAAGGAGGGGTTCAGGGAGGGGAGAGATATATCTAGTCCCAGATGGATACAGCGGAATATTGTAAATGGACAAAAGAAAGCTGGAAACGGCTACATTGCGAGAGAAGTAGACGAGCTCGGGTTTCCGATCAATATTGAACAGAGGCGAGGAGAAGCTGGCGTTACCAGGGTATGAGCCAGACCCTTACTGATGCCATATCCCCCTGTGCCACTAGTGCGCATCACAGCGCGCAGACGTAACGCCCACAAACGACCTCCCCTATTCCAAGCTAGGCGTTTGAGCCAGCTTCGTACTACTTCTATGTCTGCAGTGAACTCACCCAATCGCTTTCGTTAATGCAGTTTGTATGCAGCGCACGACGCGCTTCATGTATTCATAACGATCGCCTATGTATCGTAAACAACAACCCTACACACATACATATATATTCACTGATCAATATTACCCAACTTGTCAACAGCGTCACCTCTACTCAACCCCATATCTCCATTCATATACACGCAGTCCATTACCTCAAAATGGATCAATATTCACTGAGGTAATACCCAAGTATTTCATCTGCCAGTGGGGGTGCCCGGGCCTAATTAACGGCTGCTAATTCTGTCGATACAGCGGCTATCACCCAGCCAGACAACACTATTTACAGCTATGCAATAAATGGAAAGCCAACTGAGCGGAAGTTAACTTAGTCCCGCCAAATCATATGCATAGTTCATATTACCTATATATTATATAGAACCATACAGATTCACTAAGTGCGCATCAGATACAGCCACAAACACGACCATGTCAGGGATGCACTAGCCCACATCATGGACTATATTTGAGGCACGGGTATTGGTTGGAGCGGGTGATTACAACGAGGGAAGCGTGGAATATCGGCTTGTCCTTCTCCATGCTACAGCACTGTACGAGCTTCTGTCGAGTGGGTGCAATCGGGGAATCGATCGGGCCAGGAGCTGCTATAAGGGGATGAAAGCAGTAATTGGCCATGAACTGAGGAGTTGCCATCAAAGCTATGTCGGCGTACACAGGGAGATCTACACCGACTGCCCAGCGATAAATACCAACGGCCCTCTTTGTAGACTTATTTAATAATAGGTGGCCATGGGGTTATTCTGTTGGAATATAAAGTGAAAGCAGGCGAAGGGCAAATCTTAACCACATATCAACCAACCACGCACTATACGCTTCGCTAGATGATGGAACACATAGCCGCTTATCGCCTAATTCTGACGCCAACGCCCCTTTCCCATTGCCCCCATATCATATTAACGAAGGGAAAGCCGGAGTAATCTTGTCATTTAGTAGCGAGGAGGAGGGCTCAACCAGACCACTTGCTCACTAATTCCGTGAACATCATCAAATCCGATAACCACAAATACCTCTCCACGACAATCAGCCTTGGGTTATCCTGTTTTCACACAATCCCTTGCGCTACATACACTTCCACAGGAAAGGCGCGTAAAGCGCAGAGGGAAGTTATCCACAGCAACACACGGAAGGTAACCACAGTAACACACGGAAGGCAACCACAGTAACATATGGAAGGCAACCGCAGTAACATATGGAAGGCAACCACAGTAACATATGGAAGGCAACCACAGTAACATATGGAAGGCAACCACAGTAACATACAGGAGGCAACCACAGTAACATATGGAAGGCAACCACAGTAACATATGGAAGGCAACCACAGTAACATACGGGAGGCAACCACAGTAACATACAGGAGGCAACCACAGTAACATACAGAAGGCAACCACAGTAACATATGGAAGGCAACCACAGTAACATATGGGAGGCAACCACAGTAACATACAGGAGGCAACCACAGTAACATACGGAAGGCAACCGCAGTAACATACTGAAGGCAACCACAGTAACATACGGGAGGCAACCACGGTAACATATGGAAGGCAATCACAGTAACATACGGAAGGCAACCACAGTAACATATGGAAGGCAACCACAGTAACATATGGAAGGCAACCACAGTAACATACGGAAGGCAACCAGTTACATACAGGAGGCAACCACGGTAACATATGGAAGGCAACCACGATAACATACGGGAGGCAACCACAGTAACATATGGAAGGCAACCACAGTTACATACGGAAGGCAACCCCAGTAAAATATGGAAGGCAACCACAGTTACATATGGAAGGCAACCACATGTCATAGGTGTGTAGAAAAGACTACCGAAGGCACACAAGGAATAGAGAAGATCACCACAAAGAGAAGATTAACTCAGTTAATAGGGAACATTACTACAGGTACATAGGGAAGATTACCACAGGCACATAGGGAAGATCACCACAGGCACATAGGGAAGATCACCACAGCCCCATAGGGAAGATTACCACAGCCCCATAGGGAAGATTACCACAGGTACATAGGGAAGATAACCACATGCACATAGGGAAGATTACCGATAGGGAAAACTGTCAATGAGTACAGTGTGAAGACTAACAAAGACATGGATAAGACAGATAAAAGTACAGTCAAGTGTTATTATGCTACTATTGGACAGATGTATAATGAACAAAAGAACCAGTCCAGCGTTGGCCAATTCATATGGTTTGAATTAGGCAATGGTAAGAATCAGTATGTAGCATTGAGCCACCAACCAGGCTACTATCGCTATTCTCTGTAGCTGTATGCATAACTGCTTTGTGTACCAGGGTTATCATATATACACCAAGCTACTGGATCAATCAGCACAATGACGCAAATGACAAAATGCTTTTAAAAACATGCCATTCAGCCCTGCTACTAACACATCTAGAAACAATGAATATCATATAAGAAGACACTGACCTTCATTTGGTGAGGTTTTAAGGCGTTTACACAATTCAAGCACCCCTCCATAATCGTCCTGGAGTTTTTGGTAGCCTTCATGGCCTCGGCTCTCCATAAGTACCCGTAGCTCCTGCACAGTGCATCCGAACGAGAGCCTGTCCTCCTCGCCCATCATGCGCCTTCGCTCCTGTCAAACACATGAGTGACATCGCCAATACAGTCATATTACACGCCATACATTAAACTCATACTGCCAAATGACTCATTCATTATCAAAAGTAGTATCAACCAATGGCATAGCTACTTTGAGAAATCACCAATGGTCGAGGCTCGGGGGGGGGGGGGGGGGGGGGAGGGGGCGCCATAAGGTACAGGCCATAAGTTGGATAGTAATCGACTTAGTGGCAGAGTCATATGCTATCTGTTTCACAACTATGCAAAACCCATATGCACCAACAAAACATTGAGGGAGTTAATAACATGCTACCCCCCATAACAAGTGTCTAGCTAACAAATCCGTTAACTGAGAAAGTAATGGGCTGTCAGATGAATAGATCCACCATTTATATATATATATATATATATATATATATATATATATATATATATATATATATATATATATATATATATATATATATATATATATATATATATATATATATACGCCATTGTGTAGTTCCTCCACGGGCGCGGTATCCGAAACACAAGGACCAGTGATTAGCAATAGGCGTCATCTCGCTGAGCTTTCACAATCACATGTAGCTAGAAATGGTGGGGCGAGCGACCGAGTCACCAAAACGCAATTGATTCATGACACAAAACCCGGCCAGTACCAACTGCAATGTTAGGCAAATGCTAATGCTGTTGATCAACGTCCGCCTCACGCCTCCTTGAGAACAAAGACCAAAATGACTAACAATATTGGATAACTCTTTCGCTCGACTGCATCTTGTCTTTTTCTTGCCCGCTGGTCATAACGGCACGACAGACAGTTGACTGACTACACCCGAAACTGTATAGGTTGGCGTGAAATGACTGATATTTCAATAGTGCATTAAAGCAATACCATTAGCTGAGCAATAAATTGATTCAACAAGGATGCTTTTCAACCGTAAATGAACACGAAAGATCCTGTTTTTTGCTGATCACCAGCGTTCACAGTGACAGGAAATAGAACAACTTCACGGCCTTTTTTAGAAAACGCGCGATCACTCGTAGTTGACATGGCAACGCGGAGTGTGACGTCATGTGGCGAAAACCACCGAGTCAAACAAAAGCGATAAAAATGTCGTCGAGTTTGGGATGTTCGGCAATCGCCAGAACACGTTTTGGGTTTTTCTCTCAGAGATATGTAAGTAATATGTCACTATCACAAGGCCAGAGAGGCCGAAAATCCATTGATCTCGGTGATCATGCTTAAATCATGACAATTAGTAAACCACAGATAAAAACTATGGTGTAAATCTAGTCTGTAAGTCTATGAGTATCATAAGCCAAATGATCGCGATCGTGATCGTTGGAGTCACCATATGCTCAGTGTATCGGTATGGACTACTCTCACAAAGGAAGTCTTAACGACACCACCCAAGTCAAAGACAACTACCCCTTCCCGTCGCCAAAAGCGACCACAATTCTACACATACTTTGGTGATACATTGAAATATTGCCGGAGACACCAGTCTCAGACATCGTCAATACGTCTTATCCAATTCTGTCGACACCTGAGAAAAAAATGCGAGCTATACTGATGTGTTCCCTTCATTAAACATTCAGTTAAACGGCAGAATAAAATAGATTATTCGCTAATTAATTAATAGAGTAGCAAAGACCACGATATTGATGACGTGTTCACTAGGGCAAGTGTGCTCTCGTGCAATCATCATATTGATGACGTGTGCTCTCACGCAAGTGATCATATTGATGACGTATACTCTCACGCAAGTGATCATATTGATGACGTGCTCTCGACAAGCGATCATCTGATGACGTATACTCTCACGCAAGTGGACATACTGATGACGTATACTCTAGTGCATGAAAGTGATCATACTGATGACGTATACTCAAGTGCAAGTGATCATACTGATGACGTATACTCAATTGCAAAGGATCATACTGATGACGTATACTCTCACGCAAGTGATCATATTGATGACGTGCTCTCGACAAGCGATCATCTGATGACGTATACTCTCACGCAAGTGGACATACTGATGACGTATACTCTAGTGCATGAAAGTGATCATACTGATGACGTATACTCAAGTGCAAGTGATCATACTGATGACGTATACTCAATTGCAAGGGATCATACTGATGACGTATACTCTCACGCAAGTGACCATATTGATAAGATGTCCGTTAAGATTCCAAAAGTGTGTTCTCTTGGGCCAGTTATGATTTCGGTGACGCGTTTTCTCCTTTAAGTTAAGTTTCCGATAGCGTGTTCTCTCGGGCCAGTTAAAGTTGAGATGACACATTTTCTCGTATCAGTTAAGATTCCGGTGACGCGTTTTCTCGTGTCAGTTAAGATTCCTGTGACACATTTTCTCGTGTCAGTTAAGATTCCGGTGACACATTTTCTCGTATCAGTTAAGATTCCTGTGACACATTTTCTCGTATCAGTTAAGATTCCGGTGACGCATTTTTTCGTGTCAGTTAAGATTCCGATGGTGAGTTCTCTCGGGCCAGTTAATAGCGTGTTCTCTCGGGCCAGTTAAGATTCCGATAGCGTGTTCTCTCGGGCCAGTTAAGATTCCGATAGCGAGTTCTCAGGCCAGTTAAGATTCCGATAGCGAGTTCTATCGGGCCAGTTAAGATTGCGATGACACATTTTGTAGAGTCAGTTAGGATTACGATGACGTGTTGTCTTGGGCCAGTTAAGATTCCGATAGCGTGTTCTCTCGGGCCAGTTAAGATTCCGATATCGTGTTCTCTCGGGCCAGTTAAGATTCCGATAGCGCGTTCTCTCGGGCCAGTTAAGATTCTGATAGCGAGTGCTATCGGGCCAGTTAAGATTCCGATAGCGAGTTCTATCGGGCCAGTTAAGATTCCGATGACACATTTTGTAGAGTCAGTTAGGATTACGATGACGTGTTGTCTTGGGCCAGTTAAGATTCCGATAGCGTGTTGTCTTGGGCCAGTTAAGATTCCGATAGCGTGTTGTCTTGGGCCAGTTAAGATTGCGATGACACATTTTGTAGAGTCAGTTAGGATTACGATGACGTGTTGTCTTGGGCCAGTTAAGATTCCGATAGCGTGTTGTCTTGGGCCAGTTAAGATTCCGATAGCGTGTTCTATCGGGCCAGTTAAGATTGCGAGGACACATTTTGTAGAGTCAGTTAGGATTACGATGACGTGTTGTCTTGGGCCAGTTAAGATTCCGATAGCGTGTTGTCTTGGGCCAGTTAAGATTCCGATAGCGTGTTGTCTTGGGCCAGTTAAGATTGCGATGACACATTTTGTAGAGTTAGGATTACGTTGTCTCGGGCCAGTGATCATATGGATGAGCCTGATAGAAGGCTCGAGTACTGCTGGTTGGACGGGTGGCCGTAGTTAGCACCTTCACACATCGCTTCTTGGTCAAGGGATCCAAACCTCGCCTTATCAAGCCGCCTTATACAATCAGCCACTCCTGCGGTCAATCAACAAGTCATACGCCATGCTGCGACTACGCTCACCTAATTAAGCTAGGAGTAATCCCACATGGATAGATAATTGGAGAGGGACAATTTAATCAACACGCCTACACTAAGGACGAAATAGGGGATTCATTTGATATGGTCCAACTAAACGACTCATTGTGTGCAGCTGAGATTGGCGTTGTGACTGGTTGCTTGATGACGTAAGCTAGTCGACCCAAGTTATGGACTTCACATAGATCAGCCTACAAGTTGTATCGCACAGGCGCATAGCGCTTTATGACGCTGTCAACAATCGCGTACGCGGCTGTATCACATAGCAGTAGTACTATAAGATAAAAACACACCATACATGTTGAGTCGATACAAGTCATTATTGGGACATGTCCATCAGGAAGTGGGGAGGAAGGCAATGTGAACTGTTCGTTTGATCAGATGACCGGTCTATCAGTCATGCAGGACGTCCAGTAGACTGGTGACACACCGGGCAGCACCATGCTGCCCCCCCCCCCCCAACCCCCAAATACAACAGCATCCCGTGGGTCACCACCACCGGCCAGCAGCTCGCAAGTGAAAATCACAAGTGACAATGTGAGCCAAGCTGGCTCCAGAAATCCTCGTCAATCGATAATATAGTGGCCAGGCTCAAGTCATGTCCCGAATGCAATGGACATTAGCAGGGGGACGTGAGCCGCCTTACAGTGCCCTCAGCACTCCCGGAATTCTTCATTTGACCTTCACAGGGGAACCTCGCTAAAATCGTTCACTTCACAAATCAATAATGTTAAGAAGGCAAGGGCGAGGCGAGTGGGCGTTTAGAGATGGCGGGTTGAACGATAGCACTGCTGCCACTTGGGGCAGGCCAACCAAATGAGTATCACATTTCTTATTGTAATATTGGGTCGTAGATATTGTGCATAGAATTAGAGGGACTCACCAGAGATGAATAACAATATGTAGACTACAATGGCGATCTCCTCGCCATACAAAGCAAGCTCCGCTTGTTGTCGGGATCACCAACGATAAGTGAGCCGTGTTTTATTGTATTAGCATGGCCACATGGAACGCTGAGCTGATACATATATCCAACACATGCTGCACCCCATTGATTATCCTCAACTGCGTCCAAATCATGTTAGCATCTTAGACAGCAAGGGCTTCTTTAATCCACACACGGATGCAAGGATTGGAGCTATAACAGCACCGAATACTGCCCCAGGCACCTCCTCAACATCAATCAACTCACAAAATGTCGTCTATTTGGAGACAGAAGAGAGATGGAGAATAGGGAACTTGGTACGGCCCCAAATCGACGAGATCAGCAGGGTCGGGTAGAAATCCACAGCTTTCATTCTTCCACAAAACAATTTGAATTGAGTACACAATTTGTACAACGCCTCGTGGGCTGCTTCAATCACTTCCTGGTGAAAGGAGATGAAATGTAGAGGATGTGTGGGTGTTCCAGTTACAGAACTCCCCAACTTAAGTAAGCCGTAGCCTGGTCGATGAAACGTGAAGCAGAGGAATGCAAAGGCCAATGGCGGACACAAAGCAGAGAGGCTTCTTCTGGCTTCATCTGTATTGTTGCACAGGACGAAAAGCGACAAGCATGCACCAAGGCATGGTGAACGACACCGGCATCGTCCTCCACCACATAACAAATGACTAGAGTCACACCGCGGCGCAGCTCAGGCAATGCGTCGATTCTACAAGTGTCTTGTCAGGCCCATATATGTTGTACAAACATACACACCCGCCAGCCGCCTCTTCTTCGATGAAGCTAAGCCCTACTGCGAGAGAAGTCCGCCAGCATCAGCAGCAGCAGCAGCAGCAGCAGCAGCAGCGTAACCCTTAATCAGAAGTGGGTTCCGCGGGCCGACTCTAAATGAGGGATGTAGAAGGGGTGGTGGGGGAGGGTGGGGGTGTGTGGTGGTTTCGAGCTGTTACCAGGCAAACGATGGCAGGGGAGCCCGACATAAGATGAGAACAATATGAGCCAACATGCAGTGCGTTACATGTCACAGGCCGTATTGCACGCCGTGGCGCAACATCACACCACACAAAGCTAAGGGCCTTTTGATGGACAAATGGCATGCCTATCAAAGATATACAGCTGTAACATGGAAAACTGCCGCAGGCAAAAACGCCAGGGTCCCATCCCATGAACAGGGGAAACTTCTTCTCCATAGCCAAAATATCATATCACCTAACGACCAAATCATAGTGTCATTGCTGATATGTTAGCCGCCCCAGCGGGGGAAGATATCGATCATTATGAATAATACATGACTATAGCCGGAGTCAATGTGATATGACAGAGTAATGTGGACATCAAGAATGACGAACTCAGCCCTGAACACACACACGACTGAGCCTCACTGGAGCCATTACACACTCGGCCACATACAAGCTCTGAGCCTCACTGGAACCAGTTCACACTCGGCCATACATAAGATCTGAGCCTCCCTGGAACCAGTTCACACTCGGCCACATACAAGCTCTGAGCCTCACTGGAACCAGTTCACACTCGGCCACATACAAGCTCTGAGCCTCACTGGAACCAGCTCACACTCAGCCACATACAAGGTCTGAGCCTCTCTGGAACCAGCTCACACTCGGCCATACATAAGATCTGAGCCTCCCTGGGAACAGTTCACATTCGGCCACATACAAGATCTGAGCCTCACTGGAACCAGCTCACACTCGCCCACATACAAGCTCTGAGCCTCACTGGAACCAGCTCACACTCGGCCATACATAAGATCTGAGCCTCCCTGGAACCAGTTCACATTCGGCCACATACAAGCTCTGAGCCTCACTGGAACCAGCTCACACTTGGCCACATACAAGCTCTGAGCCTCCCTGGAACTAGCTCACACTCGGCCACATACAGGCTCTGAGCCTCTCTGGAACCAGCTCACACTCGGCCTTACATAAGATCTGAGCCTCACTGGAACCAGCTCACACTCGGCCATACATAAGCACTGAGCCTCACTGGAACAAGCTCACACTCGGCCACATACAAGCTCTGAGCCTCACTGGAACCAGCTCACACTCGGCCATACATAAGATCTGAGCCTCACTGGAACCAGTTCACATTCGGCCACATACAAGCTCTGAGCCTCACTGGAACCAGCTCACACTCGGCCACATACAAGCTCTGAGCCTCACTGGAACCAGCTCACACTCGGCCACTTACAAGCTCTGAGCCTCACTGGAACCAGTTCACACTCGGCCACATACAAGCTCTGAGCCTCACTGGAACCAGTTCACACTCAGCCACATACAAGCTCTGAGCCTCACTGGAACCACCTCACACTCGGCCATACATAAGATCTGAGCCTCACTGGAACAAGCTCACACTCGGCCACATACAAGCTCTGAGCCTCACTGGAACCAGCTCACACTGTGCCAGTCTGTGTTTGGTTGGTGGGATGACTGTCATCAATAACACAAAGAGACAGGACGTGGTCGTCATCAACAGCAGTCAAAGCAAAAGGGTTTACTATCATCGACGCTAGCAGCAGCTGCAGCAGCAATATCGTCATCAGCGTACTCGTCAGGAGTAGCAGCAGTAGTACCAATGCGAACATCATCATCACCACCACCACCACCACCACCACCATCGTCGTCAGTCAGCAGCAGCAGCAGCAGCAGGAGAAACATCTAGTAGGAAGCCCTAGCAACTCACCCGGCTCGCTAGGCAGGCTTCCCATCATTTCTCCCTCCCCCAGAACCCCCAACCCCCACCAGCCCGTCTTCCTCAGCTTTTAAAGGTCAACGTATGATAATGGTGGCGTGGTGAGCCCGAGAAGCAGCAGTAACTCGAGCCAGCGTACCCCTCGCCGCTAGTCACCTCAGCTACCGTCAACCCCATCCCGTCTGCCCACCAGCGCAACCACCAGCACATGGCCGGGCTACCGGAGATGTAGGCCCACAAACGTCCCATGTAGAGGCGGCCAGATTCGTCAGGCAAGTAATGACTTAGTCGTGTACACAGGCACCGTCCGATTCAACGTAGGGATGGGAGCAGAGGCAAAGGGACGGGGTGCTCCGACTAAGCACTTTTTGAGGTAATGACCTCATTGAGGAGACATAAATGGATACACCAAATAAAATTTCTACACTCCTGATGAAACCATCGGGGGGGAGGGGATTATTGGTTATCGACATTTATACGTGCACCGCCACAGCAATTGTATTGGGGAACAGAGTGAATGAGAAGAAGACGGCCGTAAGCGACTTGGACAAGGGTGCTGTAGGCCAGATCACATCCAAACAGCCACTGCAAACTACACAACCAACCAGGGCTGGTTCAGCAACAATAACGCCACTACAGAAGCCAATTGCAACAACAGTAGGGAATAGTCGGATCGCAGGGGGAATTGATTGCTTCCACAAATAACTCCACACATCACAATAGCTGCGACAGATGGGAAGCGCGCAGGTGACAATACCAGCAATCTTCCAATGTCAGAGCGACTGCAGATGTAACTCTTCCTTCCGCTGATTCCGTAAGAACTAGTTAGGCACGCCTACAATGCATCCTCACCAATATCAATGGAAAAGATGAATATATTTATAGAGGGCAACGCAGTCAACCGGTTGGGCATTAAATCATAATGTTGAGCACAGAAACGTCCCTACTAAAATCATGACGGTTCTTAATCATAACGTAATTCTAGCGGGACGGTAATCGATAATACTTGGATAGTCTTGGTAACTGTCCCACAAAGCCAGTATCTAAACGATTCGTGCTGTATCTGGTCATCACATGTCTGGATGCTGAACAAAATCATAATGGTCAAATCGGAGGAAACGAATGAATGGGTTTCAGAAAGGAATCGGGGAGGGGAGTGAAGGTCTCATACAACACCACTAGCATAACCATGGCAACAAGTAACCACAGCTTCCCCACCCCTCTTATATATCACCTTAGAGGATAACAATATATCCCAAGCATAAACCAATTAAGATAGACATATCAACACAGGCACCTTATTGACCAGGTGAAAGTAATTGGAAACAACTCACCTCGTAATCCGCCATTGTTGCTGGCTAAAGTTGACCAAGTTTGGTCAATAACCAACAAGGTGTGAAGATTTGAGAGTCTGCTGCAATCCTCAGACTCCTGCAAGCAACAACAACACCATGCAATGAATATGATGCACTCTGTGAAGGTAAACGAGGCGATAAGTCAAAACATGTCAACATACAACTGAGAGAATGTCTGAGGTCGCCTGAAAGCTAGTCATATCCTAGCTCCATCCATCCCATGGCAGCCTCTACCTCTCCATCTAAGGCAGCATGTTAAGGTAGTGTTTGCCGGCACCCTAACAATCATGTGTTATATACCTCCCTCAATCCACATCCACCGTAATCCCATCACATCCACCGTAATCACATCACATCCACTCCTATAACAGGTCAATTCGTGGGTACAGTCATCATAATATAATTTATCAAACAAATTGCGACAAACGATGCCGGCACTAGTCTGCTTCCTAGGCTCCAGTGGTTCCGCTACGCTTCTCGCCCTAGATCCCGGCACAGAGAGTTGGAGAATTTATCAAACTAAGTGGAGGTTGGCGTACTGCGGCTATCATAATGTATCGACTATATCATGATGTTGCCATGGCCCGTGGACTCGACCGGCTACCATTCACCTCCATTGAGTCTATCTATCCAGCTCGGCCACATCGCTCAACAGCAAAGAGCCACGCTCACCGTCGTCTTCTGTAGCCATTATGAGGACGTTTTGCCAACACCAAGAGATATTTCTCGATTAATGTCTGCAACTGCAGAGCTATGAGGGGCAAAACTGCGTGAAGTCGACAGACGCGCGCACGCACTTCAAACCACTGTCTAAGTTGGACAGGGCGATAAGAAGTTCGCCATCACTTGAGGATTCGCGCGCGATTGGAAAAAGCTTTAGACATTTTTTTCAAGCGCTAGTAGCACTTGCATGCGTCGGCGTCTCGGGCAGCTAATAAGTCTGAGTGATTAGCCCATAGCGCGTTGTGGGCACGGCTGTTGGCGCCCAAGTGCACGATCGACGTAATGGACGCGTGGCGCCGCCTTCAACGAGCCGGTTGTTTTCGATCCGTGACGTGTCAGCAAAACACTAATCTTGTAATTCCAAGTTGGAATCAACCAATCAGCCGCTCCATCAGCATATCGCACACAAAGATGGCTCTGTCTAGAATGACGCAGAACAAATAATGACATACAAGAGATACACGCGCTGTGAACACGTTAGGCGTCAAGGGCTAAGTGGCCAGGGCATGGGATCCATGGCGAATGGGATGCTCATTAAGCAGTGGACTTGACCGTGGATAACATACACCTGGCCGACCAACTCCGTCGCCCAGCTCCACATCAATATCAGACGTCGAAGCGATAGTGAACTAGGGGATAATAATATCAACATAAACGAACTCGGGGTGGGGTGGGGTGGTTGATGGGGGAGAGCGGAGATCGCTTATCAAAAGGAATGAGCATCGGTATGCAGGGATGGCCAGAAGCGCACCGTAACGCCATAACGTTTCTACGGCAGCAAGTGACGCAACGCACTGTAACGCCAGAACGTCTCCACGTCAGGAAGTGACGCAACGCACTGTAACGCCAGAACGTCTCTACAGCAGGAAGTGACGCAGCGCACTGTTACGCGAGAACGTCTAATAGTGACGCAGCGCATCGTAACGCCAGAACGTCTAGAAGTAACGCCAGAATGTTTCTACGTCAGGCATTAAGGTTGCGCACCTGAATGCCAGCAACACATGCCCTCACCCACGCCCCGAGTGGCCACTAAAGAACGTGATCAAACCAAGGAGACTAGTGACCAAGGGTCATCGTGGTTGGTGTCGGGGATGTGGATGACGGACGAGAGATAAGTGGGGTTGACTCTGGCACTGTAGGTATTAGTAGCCGCTTGGAGTAAGATACTCGCGACTTAATTTTAAGTTTTATTTGATATTTATTCGTCTCCGCTGAATGGCACGCTCTTTCTTGGTATTTTCTCGGCGTGTCTCTCTCAGTGTCTCGGCGTGCGGTTTCCGTATGTTCTCTCCTATTTGTGTGCGTGTCTGATGCTGTCGTATTTATAGTGAAAGATGGGGGTGGCTTGATGTGGTGAGCTGTGATTGGCTAATCGGGTTCTTGGGGTCATTCGGACTGACTTGCAATTATCAAGAGCTTTAAATTGGAGATCAAACGGGTCTATGTTAATTGTTATAGGAAGTGAC
This sequence comes from Urechis unicinctus, assembly GCA_034190875.2. NCBI lineage: Eukaryota > Metazoa > Annelida > Polychaeta > Xenopneusta > Urechidae > Urechis > Urechis unicinctus. The sequence goes on along the minus strand of CM067343.1, from coordinate 9,675,082 downwards.
GGGATTCGAATGTTTACATCAAAGGGTTGTACTTGCTAAACTGGTATCATATCATTTTGTAACTGACCCGTTCGGGACATTAACTTAAAAGAATTCTAAATGTTTACTAGCTTTGTGTAACTTATCAGGAAAAAGGACCCCAACATGACCTGACCAGGTAATAGGGGTTGTGGAAAGGGGCGCTGGGGCAATGAGAAAATATGCAACAATATCGGACATATCTCCGTAATTCACATGAGAGAGATTGTCCGTTATTCACATGGGAGAAATTATCCATAATTCACATGTCCATACATCATATGGGATGGATTGTCCATATATTCAAATGGAAGTGATTGTCAATAATTCCCATATTGTGAATGGAGGTGGTAATGCCCGATGATAGACCCACCAATAGCAGCAGCAGCAGCCTCATCATCAGCACAGGTACACGGCTAGGATCAGACGAGTACAAGCGAGTACCTCACTAACCGCTCACTGCATGTAAACATCGAGATTTAGCCTCAGTGCTGTAGGAGCTGTTTTCATCGGCGTCTTCCCAGTTGTTGTCGTTTTACAAGATGGCGCAAGGTGATGCGGAAGACAGCACTTCACCAAGCGTACACAAAACAAAACCGCGCTGAATAACAGGGACAGGATAAAATACCCACATATACGTACGATTTATTCTCATAATGACATGGACGTTGGGAAAACATCGCCAGTCTCTCTCAAGCCCGGGAACACACAGTTTCCTATTCCCTGCTGCTATTGTGTTTACCGACATAAAACTGCCACTTCAGCACATAATACCCCAACTCAAGTCGTTGTAGAAAAGGTAATCCAACACCCAAGACGCTCGCTTTGGACTGTGTAGTAGGCCACTGATATGTCCGTCAGGTCATTTGTGGAAGTGTAGTAGACCACTGATATGTCCGTCAGGTCATTTGTGGAAGTGTAGGCCACTGATATGTCCGTCAGGTCATTTGTGGAAGTGTAGTAGGCCACTGATATGTCCGTCAGGTCATTTGTGGAAGTGTAGGCCACTGATATGTCCGTCAGGTCATTTGTGGAGGTGTAGTAGACCACTGATATGTCCGTCAGGTCATTTATGGAACCTCCTTACCGCCGCCACCACATGTGTCACGAGGAGGCGTCGACGTCACGAGGAGGCGTCGACGTCACGAGGAGGCGGCGACGTCACGAGGAGGCGTCGACGTCACGAGGAGGCGGCGACGTCATGTACTATCAGAGCCTCTGACGTTAGCGTACGTCGGATACGTCGGTTACGTGTGTCAGCTTCTTATTCTACCCGAAATCAAACAAGGCCTGTAGCAATGCAAGGCAGAGTCAATGGAGACGTGGACGTCTGTACAAGTGGCACGTGACCTCCAGTTATTTAGCCTATGTTGACTCATGGCCCATGCCGCTGAAAACACCATGCAAGGCCCTGCACGGCAGAAGCCATCGGGGACTTAGTCATCACATGACTCGCACTTGACTCCATATAACAGTTGATGTATGGACGCCTTCGGGGCCATTGCCTCCATGACGTTAACGTCATCGAGTCACAATCACTACCTGTCAATGCTTGAAATGGGTCACTTTTTCGCCAACTTACCACAATTTCGATCAAGTTTGGAAGGGAACTTGTCGGCATCTACAGCCCACCATCAAGACGAGGATGGGCAGGTCGCACAACACAGGGAAACCTCTCAAGCGTGGTGGACAATATGACCGGTAGGCAAGGTGAAGCCGCTTACATTCCATAATGTGAGATCGTTTAGGGAGGCGAGCAATGAGAGGAGAACAGGTGTCATAAAGCAGGTATCTAGGTGTAAAGTAATCAAGCAGATGACGAGATGTCTGGCTATGTATCGATGTCCAGCTTGACGGTGGGGTGTTCAGGAAGAAAGCGGGGCCTGCTTGGTAGGGGTAGGGGGTATCTATCTCGCTAGGAGGTGGTAGTAGTTACATTTTGTGTTAGTTGCATCAGTGGGGGCGTGGGGTGAGGGTGATTACACCGCTAGACTGGGCGTCTTGCGTGGGGTGAGGGTGATTACACTGCTAGACTGGGCGTCTTGCGTGGGGTGAGGGTGATTACACCGCTAGAATGGGCGTCTTGTTTGGTTTTCGGCAGCTCAAGAGACCAAGACAAGCCAATATCAGCATGCAGCCCACCAAGGCAGTAAGGCATGGGACAGGAGCTGGACAAACAGACTGCACCCACCAAACACTCATCCACTATGACTACTCGGCGTCGAGGCAACGCATTTGCTGTATGCTGAGTATGTTCTGAATTAACTGAGTAACAGAATGGACGTGTTGGTACAACACGGTCGGCAGATCAATTCACTACCCTTAACCCACACACTTACCCCAGCAAGTCGCCTTACTCCTACCCAGCACAGCCACTCAGATCCAGACCTTGAGTATTACAAGAAGCACAGGGAAAGCCCACCAACTGAATGCATCTATCTAGACCTAGTGACGTGGTAAGATGGTGTGCTCTCAAGCTACAGACGGTCGACAGGCTGCTCTATACTGGCTACATCTACACTACGGCCATAGATCGACACGGCTACATCGCTGTAACATGATGTCAGCTTCACGCTCACCACCGAACTAAATCACCTGTCACCTACATTGTCTTACAGCCTGCGCACCTCATCACACTCTACATCAACCATGTAGTGAGCGCAGCGGTGTCGAGGTGCGGCTTGTCAGCTTCTCCGGAGGGAGTCTGCGCGCTGACGGCCACATTATCAACGCCAGCAGCTTCCTGAAGGCAAATCACGTAAAGCTCGCACGTGTCCCATTGACACCACTACCACATCAGGTGCGTCAGCAGGTGCCTCTTACAGGTGCCGCTTATAGTTACGCGTACAGAGAACGAACACCTGTCCATGGCACCTATACCAAGATAATTGACAAGACACCCTTTCCACCATTTCAGCTGATCGAGCACATTCACCATGGGGAGACTGGCTGGTACACTTATTGAGCTGCCAGTCTCTTCGTACACATGAACAGCACCATACACACACTCTCACGCCACCAGGAGTACATTAACGAATAGTTTTCTTAGCCCCAGTCAGCATAACAGGTGGTACACCGCCGAGGGTCAATCCAAAAGGGCGAACCTGAGGTACATGTAGACAAGCTGCCAACAAGCCTACATGCCTGGAATACAGCAGACATAGGACTACGGCAGGGCATATAGAAAGCCAAGGCTAGTTGTTGGTGGCTCTAAGTGAAACTGACCCATGATCAGACTAATGCCTCGACCAAACGCCAGATGGCGTTGGAACATTCACAAGCAGATGATGATATCCGTCCCGTATCGGCATGTAACCCAAGTTGGAACAAAAGTCACACTGACACAGAACCCACGTTAGTTAGCGCATTGAACCATGTGGGAATAAATAGGGAGCTGGTGAGGGGAGAGCTAATAAAGGGCATGAATGGAAGATCCGTATAGGAAGGAAGCAGGAGGGGACAATGAGTAAGTCCGGGCCCGTACCAGTAACGAGAGCCCAGCTGCATTGATTGTGGAGACATATTGAGAGATGAAGCACGTGTGATCGATGCTGAAACAACATGGACACCGAGTGAGAAGAAGCGTGCGTGCGTGAGAGCCGGTGCGTATCAGGAGAGGAGGTCTATGAAGAGAGGTCCACATTGGGAGGAGGAGGATCCATATTGATAGAGGGCCAACCTCGACATGACGCCCTGATCGCCCTCAGGCCGCACTACATAAACAATGGCCTTAATGATCCATGGCATCTTACCGTTCTAGCCACGCCGCAGCCCCTCACTTCTCCACACCACAAGCCTAGTTGTCCATCCCACTGCTTCCCTCCCTCCCTCCATTCCTCCCACACACGCCATTAAACATTAACCGCTTGCATCCGTTATGTACGGTTCCGTCCTGACAACCAGCCGCATCATAAACACTACAAATTACCCAATAGCCTTTCTCACTACTCAGACGTCACAACGCGGCCTTCAGGCGACACAACGCGGTGTCAACGCGACACAACGCGGCCTTCACGCAACACAACGCGGTGTCCACGCGACTCCACGCGGATTCCACCAGTCCCATCGCTGGGTTGACGCAACCCTACGCGGCGTCCTCACGTCACAACGCGGCATCTAGGGAGACGAACATTCATGTGGCTCCCGCCCGGCGCATCGAGCGCGAGCCTCCGGACAACGCCCCTTGCTGTATCGACCTGGGTGAAAAGGCGTTACCATGTCATATTGTAAGTAATAAAACAGTGTCTGCTCGTAATCACTTTCACTCCACATTATCTACGGTCATCAACACACATAGCAATTCGGCTGAAATAATCTGTTTGTACATTATTTATGAAAAAATAAATTACCAAGGCCTGAAAAAATTGGACGAAATCCATTGGTGGCCTAGGCAATGTTAACGATGTAAACAGGAGGGCCCTGCTGTTGACTACGGGGCAAGCACCCAACATGCTCGACATGAGCCAGTCCGGACGCCCGCCACGCTTAGTACGGCGTACGTTCAGACGTCGTCGTCCTCGGCATCTTACAAGCGGCTGGTGCCTGGCGGAGACCGTGGACGGGAACCAATCAATCGCAGCTCGCTTCATCGATCTCTCGCCAATCAACCTGCCATTGTTCATGGTGCCGAAAGGGCCTGAGGCAAATTAACGTTTGGGTTTTCAGGGAGAGTAACCATGAAAGGCCCCACGTGGGACTGACCAGGCCCCAGGCGGGACTGACCAGGCCCCAGGCGGGACTGATCAGGCACCATGCGGGACTGACCAGGCCCCAGGCGGGACTGATCAGGCCCCAGGCGGGACTGACCAGGCCCCAGGCGGGACTGACCAGGCCCCAGGCGGGACTGACCAGGCACCAGGCGGGACTGACCAGGCCCCAGGCGGGACTGACCAGGCTCCTTCATGCGGTACTAGGCCCTTATTTCTCATCCTCATTCGACTTGCCTACCTGCACCAATAAAGTCCTGACGGGTACGCCACCATCGTGACGCTACGTAGCTCCCCGCCCCCGCGCTACACAGCCCGTGTGAGCAGCTCGTAAGTGCATTACTTATCAAGCGACATCAAACGCACACGGACTTCTGAGTCTAACGAGGTGCTCAGATGCGATTGGAGAGCTAGTGCCTTGGCAATATACGCTTTTAGAGGAGATGAAGTAATATGAATGGCAAGATATTTGTTGAGGTAATGAGAGGCATAGCGGACCATACTACCAGCTGCAGCCATATAGAGCTACTGTGTATAGAGCCAGGCATATAGAGCTACTGTGTATAGAGCCAGGTATATAGAGCTACTGTGTATAGGGCCAGCCATAGAGCTACTGTGTATAGAGACAGACATATAGAGCTACTGTGTATAGAGCCAGGCATATAGAGTTACTGTGTACAGAGCCAGGCATATAGAGCAACTGTGCATAGGGCCAGGCATATAGAGCTACTGTGTATAGAGCCAGACATATAGAGTTACTGTGTTTAGAGCCAGATATATAGAGTTACTGCATGTGTATAGAGCCAGCCATATAGAGTTACTGTGTATAGAGCCAGCCATATATAGTTACTGTATATAGAGCCAGACATATAGAGTTACTGTGTATAGAGCCAGGCATATAGAGTAGGGTAGGGAAGAGTCGGGTGACCGCGAGATACAGCCATGGGGTAGGGAAGAGTCGGGTGACCGCGAGATACAGCCATGGGGTAGGGGAGAGTCGGGTGACCGCGAGATACAGCCATGGGGTAGGGGAGAGTCGGGTGACCGCGAGATACAGCCATGGGGTAGGGGATAGTCGGGTGACCGCGAGATACACCCATGGGGTAGGGGAGAGTCGGGTGACCGCGAGATACAGCCATGGGAAGGGTCGGGTGACCGCGAGATACAGCCATGGGGTAGGGCGATCTCCTGCGCATCGGCTTCTGCGCAGGCTGGGATTCGCCTCTGCAATACTCTGATCGCTTTGGGCCAAATTCGGGCCATTACGCGACGAAATATTATTACGGAATGTCATCTGTTAAATATTACAAAAACATTTTCTGTTGTGTGTGATTAGAATAATAATAATCATTTTGTTATGGAAAACCTTTTATAGGCCCATTATGAGGCATTTATCGAAAAAAAGTAGTTCCGCGGACGTTTCTAAAAATGGCCGTCAAGCGTTTCTGAAAAAAAATGGCGGCAGTCAGATGTGAAGACGAACTTTTGTTAACGAAAATCGACTGAAAAAAGCAATAGAAAGTATACACGCCGGGATTGGAAATGACAGACAAAAGCAGCGAGAGAGTGTTTGGGGAAGTTGTTCTTTGGAAACTTATCTACCAACGGGGTATGGGAAAAGCCTGATATACCATTTGCTCCCAGATTTGCTGCTCCCCCCAGCCCTCCGATGGGAGTTCACATGTTTCAAAAATAATATGGTAACGTCGTACAACCAAAGGACAAATATAGGTGTAAGATGATAAGCCAGGCTTGAACAATGCCAAGGATGATAGCACCGTAGATCCTAAAAGGACGCAGATCGCTATAGGAACATTATCTAATGGCTTAGTAGCATCAATCAGAGTTGGCAATGGACTAATGATATATTAATATAGCCTAGTGAGATGGAGAAGAAATGGAAAGGCTAACGAGCGCGCTAGAGTGACGGGTTACCTAAGTTCTTTGTGTAATACAAGAGATGCGGTACGAACTTCTCCGGCTTCAATTAACGATATTAGATGGGAGCAAGCCCAGATAAGAGAATAAGCACGGTCATACTCATCCGCACCCAAGCTTAGAGAACAACTGAACAAAACAACCCGGAGTGGTGGCATACCTTGCATATCTGCGGCGGCGGTGCGCACCTGACAATCCATGCTGGTACAGGTAATGTAATACCTGTATTATTGGTGATGACCTGCGCACATATGCTAATCACCCATAGAGCGGCGTCCCCTCCTCCACAATCGAATGGCCTTGCCCCACCAACAAAACATATACTGGCTTTTTTCATGACTTGCAAAAGGGTACGTCTCAATGAGGTTCGTGCAAATCAAACCCCCAACACCCGATAAGTGCTAATATTGAGATGGTGCCGAGAGAGCCGAACGAACAGGTGCTAACGATGTGCGAGCCTAAGTTGGTCGGGATGAGCGAGTGAACGCAATGCTCTGGCCCCCGAGGCACCAGTAGCACACACGTTAGCGGCATTCACACTAAGGTAAGGTAAGTACAGGGTTTGACGGCACACCAACACTAATGAGTAAGGTGGCGGCTCGAGAGGTGAGATACATATGAAGAGATACGATTGACCTGATTGAGCAGCCGCCGTATAGGATACATGTCAACAAGAGGGAAATACAGTATTGAGAAGGAAAAGATATGAATGCAAATGATTATCATAGGGCAAGTCACCACCTGCCGATTGACTGGACCTGGCCTTGGCGAAATCAGTACGGTGTGTTGCAGATACGGCCCTCGCAAGGACCCCTTCGCTCGACCACCAGGATCCCATTGTCCACCGTCACAAGTCGCAACCAACAGCAAATAGATTATCTAGTGATAAGCAGGGGAATACATGGGGCTGTTGTACACCACGGCCCACAGAGAGTCATTCACCTAAAGCCCGCATATTCGCAGCACGCATACATATGCATTAGTTGCAAATGAGGGGGGGGGGATGCGTATTATGGGAAAATATGCAGGTACACTTTCTCTCACTCTCTCCCAGGTGAATATGTCGGCCTAGGCGCGCTAGCTTTGGATAAACACTATGTGGACAGGTGTGGTCGTTTGATTTCCATCCCTGACGCGGTCATTCAGGACGGTATCATGGCGTTCAGGGCGGATTAGGTACGAGCCTGAGGCCGAGGACAGGGCGTGTTGTGGGCTCGCGTGGGTAAGGTGTGGCCTAGTGGCGTGCACAGGCGACATGGGATGCAGGTAACACATGCTTACTGCCGCTTACACGCTATTTTAACCAACACGGCAACACTAATCAAACACCTGTGCAGACACTCTGGCTGCACCATACACGCCAGGTGAGTCACCTCGCACAGGACGACGATACACACGGGGCACCTCGCACAGGACGACGATACACACGGGGCACCTCGCACAGGACGACGATACACACGGGGCACCTCGCACAGGACGACGATACACATGGGGCACCTCACACAGGACGACGATACACACGGGGCACCTCACACAGGACGACGATACACATGGTGTACCTCACACAGGACGACGATACACATGGTGTACCTCACACAGGTCGACGATACACATGGGGTACCTCGCACAGGTCGACGATACACATGGGGTACCTCGCACAGGACGACGATACACACGGGGCACCTCACACAGGACGACGATACACATGGGGTACCTCACACAGGACGACGATACACACGAGGCACCTCACACAGGACGACGATACACATGGGGCACCTCACACAGGACGACAATACACATGGGGTACCTCACACAGGACGACGATACACATGGGGTACCTCGCACAGGACGACGTTTCATACGGGTCATCTAGTACAGGACGACGATACACATGGGTCACCTCGTGCGAGACGATGCATCACGCGGACCCACCTGCTGTATCCACGCAAAATCCAACGTCTAGCGTCCATGCATCCTAGAAATAATCCACCAAATTCCACCAAGAAGACAAGTGAGCAAATCCCATGTGAAGACAGGAGTTGATTTATACGTGCTGAAGCCTGCCTAACTATTGCCGTTGTAGACTGCCAACTTGCTGGCTATTTGCTGGCCCACTATCCGGCGTGTAGAGCGCTTGATGCGCATACGAGCAGCAGGCAATAGAGAGCGGGGGGTGGTGACGGTCAAACGCAGCGCACGTCAACCTCAAGGCGCTAGGATGCGATAGTCAGAGCAGCGCGATAGCACAGTCAATATCGGCGCCGACGGCGTTAGAAGTGCCAAACCAGCTAGAACGGCGGCCGTCGCTGCTGCTGCTATAGCGATACAGGTGGGTCAAGCAGCGCAAGATGCTGCTGCTGTACGCCTCTTGCCAGTCTCAGCAGCTCAAATCAGCACAGCATAAGCTCCGACCAGTACTCTGCTGATAGGGAAACATAACGAGTGCATGGAGTGAAGATAGGGAGGCAGGCAGAGGCGGAATATAGGTGTGGTGGTCGTGTGTACTGTGAGCAAGCGTGAGTAGAGGCGGAGGAGGGGAGAGGTAGCGGGGTGGAAGTGACGTCGGCGGGGGGAGATTGCGCTCAGTGCTTCTCACTAGACGTGTGAGTTGGCCAGGGAAGCGGGATCACGTCAGAAACAGCTGTCCACGACAGCAGCAGTCTGGTAGCGAGGCAATCATGGCCAGGTATACACGACTCTTCTCGCGTGACACTAACACCTACCTGAGTTACTCATATATGGCCTCAGATGGAAACGCCGACAAGGATAAGGAAACATGAGCTCAAGCCTAGAAGTTATACGTGAATCCCGGGGGGTAATTAACAAGTGGCGCCTGGTCCCAATAGTACAAATCGTCTATTCAATAGTAAGTGAGGCTCAACGACTTCAGAAACACCATCACCTCATAAATCAAGCTGACAAATGGCCCGGCAAATAGAATCAAATTGCTCCAGAAGTAGACATGAATGGAACGCAATGGACAACATCACGTCGTAAATCGACGAGTCCCGCGGAGAGGACGAACAAAACGCCAGTTAGTGGCCACAAAACGCGCCTTTCTCTCCATACACGTCGCATGCAGCCAGTGGAGGGCGAGACGCGGACGCGTTTGGGTCGCGTAATTAGCACGTCATCGGGGACTGACGGCGAGGTCTTCATGACCTGTCGGAGCTCACACCACCTCAGCTCACCCACACCATCGCCTCCACGATCAATTAGCTGCTCAGAGATTGCACAGTTGTCATGGCAACAAGTGCACAAAGGCTTAAGAGCAGGTAGTTTCAAGGGGTAGTTCAAAGGATTAGTCAGGAGAGACGAGCTAGCAGTTAGAAGATTGTAGCTGCCGTGCGCTTTCCGCGCGCGGTCATGGAGTTGCGGAGTACTTGACGGGGGCAATACGAGCCGACGAGATCCCTCATCTCAAACTTGATTCATATCTACCCCAAGTGACCGCACACCGCAACGTGTGATGACAGAAGCTATTAGGACCCCACCACAGCAGATTCATCAGGGCGAGACATGACGCTAACTGGCTCCTATCGACCAATAGCGAGACCACTAACCCTATCACACCCACAGACGATCCACATCTGCTGCTCCACACCAGTCATTTCTTAATCGCCCTACCCGCTTGGCCATAGTGCTAGCAATAACACGCCACACTGACTCCTTCATGGCATCAGCCGCACCTCATACGTAGCACCCAGCCTGATAAGCAGGCCCATCACCCGCACCGCATATCCATCGTGACGTCATCTTGACCATTCCACCAGATTATAATAACGCCAGAGAGAATAATAACAAACAAACAGCCAGTTCAACATCCACTAGAGCATCTTCCACTTGCTTCAAATACCAACCTGCTTCCCCATAAAGCAAAGTGCCCTCCTTACTTAACGTCGGCTTCGCTCATCCCAGAAATGATATCATCTCAGGGGAACTAAGAGGATGTGAGCTACATTTGCAGCAGGAGGTAAGCGGGGCTGCTTTGAGGTTTCATAGTTGCCCAGGTCTTACGAGTTGACCATAGTTGACGGGAAACGCCGCTTGGTGCTCACACTATATTTAATCAAAATCAAACTCCCTTGAAGGTTCGATGGTCATGCCTACGCGGTGATATAAGAGTGGAGTGTCGTCAATTGTAATATTTCTATCGGGCTAAAGTGTCTCCTCTCTTGGATGGAAAGTTTATTCCGTTGTACGGAGCGTCAGTATTTATCGGGGAGGGGGCGAAGGGTACTTGTGGGCAATCATGTTTGGCGCACACCGAGCAGCTATATAACTGAACGTTGCTGAATAAGTTGAACATTTGTTGATTTTATCAATGACTACTTAATATAACAAACAATTAATTCAATGAGGTTTTTTTTGCATGCGGAAATGTGGAATGGCCAAGATCGATTTGATAAATGATTTGTCCAAACTGGCCGAAAAAACATGGTACTTCGATTACAGATTCATTTTTCGGAAATTAAGACAACTTATTGTTGTGTTTCCTCTTTCGTGTATTTACTCAAATGAATATGGGAACACAAAATCATCGATGATTTATCGATATCGGCACATAAAAGCCAGCATTCGAAATTTGTTTTAAAAAAATATGCTTACGTATAGCGAACGGGTCGAAAAACAACGCATGCGCAATTCAATCGTTATTTGGTATCCTCTTTCAAACTTGACATGTTTGAAGCTTTGGTGGAGGAATCAGTCAGAAGGTTGGTTTCCATAGCACAATTATGGAGATACACTTGAATGAATCTGCGTAGTGCCGTGTATTAACGCATATGTGAGTGTAGGAGTGTGTGTGTGGGAGGGGTGGGGGTGTATTGGTGGCTTGATAGCAGATCTTGTATGGATTTTGAAGCCTTCAGTTTTGTAACAGCCTCCACAGCATGCCTACACGTCACACCATCCCTCCACAGCATGCCTACACGTCACACCATCCCTCCACAGCATGCCTACACGTCACACCATCCCTCCACAGCATGCCTACACGTCACACCATCCCTCATACACCACCACACTGGAGCAGCTCATATACCACACAGCAAGTCCACAAGATGGAATTCGAAGGAATCCAAATGTCAGATGGTTGTGGTATTCGGTGAGGGGCCGGGGCCGGGGCCCTATGATCAGATGAACGCTCCACACAAGCCAGCGGTCGAGTTAGTGAAGAAGGTGATGAGCGCGGGAGATGAGCCAGCCGCGCCAATGACACGTCCACCAGTCATCATGCATGGCCTCCTCGCTGACCGCTATCACATACCAGTCGGCTTTCCCCTCCATCCCTACACCAGGAGGTCCACATTCACTTCATTAGAATCATTTCTCCAATACATTACAAAGCTCGACTTGCACGTCCGATGAAAACTTGACCTTTCTGAACCCAATTGAATCAGTCATAAGTGTGACGTCAATCCACATTGAGAGGACAGCAAGGTCATTGTCACATAGATAACTAGACTCTCAACTACGTCATGAGCTTCACCCAACCGGCGTATGTCTGGTTTAGTTTGACGTAGTCACCTAGCCAGGCCGGACGACCACACACCTGACTCAGCGCGGCTAGCACGACCACACACCTGACTCAGCGCGGCTAGCCCGACCACACACCTAACTCAGCGCGGCTAGCCCGACCACACACCTGACTCAGCGCGGCTAGCACGACCACACACATGACTCAGCGCGGCTACCCGACCACACACCTAACTCAGCGCAGCTATCCCGACCACACACCTGGCTCAGTGCGGCTAGCAAGACCACACACCTGACTCAGTGCGGCTAGCACGACCACACACCTGACTCAGCGCGGCTAGCCCGACCTCACACCTAACTCAGTGCGGCTAGCACGACCACACACCTGACTCAGCGCGGCTAGCCCGACCACACACGTTCAATCTCCACAATGACATCAACATTGCTCGCTCACATTGTTTAAAAGCCAATTTATTGGTTTAGTGTCCATAATTGCCGCTGAAAAATTATATCTGTTCGCGTGACGAAAATGGAAAGAAGAACACAACATGTTCTGCGCATGAAAAACAATTAAGATCTCGTAATTGCATCACCTCTACGAAGATCGGCTACAAACGTCAAGGAGCCGAGACTGACTAGTGCAATTAAGAAGGCACCAAGTTGATCCCATCCTCTCCAGTTACCCCAGATCCCCATTCGCATGGTATACCTGGAATGAGGGGATAAAGCATTAGTCAAGTAGGCTCAACCCCACTCTTCTCAATATTCGTCTCTGACATTAAGTCCAGTCTATTCCTAACGCTAACACAAGTATCCCAGGCAGGTCATGTAACGCCAGGAATAACTAATGACCACCGCCATTCCACGACAGCGCCCACCAACTTGCAATTATCATCAGCTATGGTTGGACTATAGCGCATGCGCATTGAGTTGCATGGGAAGCTAAAGATAAGGCGGCTTAGTTTCGGGGAATGGTTCGGGCCCAATTTACTTTGCCCCATCAGCGCAATTAACTAATTGACGAGTTCGGAAACTATCTTCTCAACGATTTGGCCATTTCGATTATTGAATAGCTATATATAGATCCTTCTCCAATTAATTACTGGACGAAACCTACTCGGCGTCGCCACATCCTCACGTCTACTTACATTAATACAACCCTAAATCTGCATAATAGCAGGGGGGGTGGCAGCCATTATGCCGACCAAGCAATTAGCGAGCAGCTAATTTTGACCGGCCAATCCAGAACAAATATACCCCATGACCATACATGACTAAGGCATGTATGGTCGGACTACCTTATTAATTCCCCTCGCCTAGTTCCGGGCCCCAAAGCTACATGTGCATACTATAATGAGGTCCACTGGGATCACCTGAAACAGCCTAGCGAGTCCTTTCATGACACACACTGCTACGGCTCCATGTGCCAGCAAGCTGCCTTCTTGTCATGCGTTCCTAAATTCATAACGCTATAGATGACCATTATGATAGCCAGGAAGAGGCGGTGACGGTATTGAAGATCGAATATAAACCATAAGCCTTGTAATTGGTCCATTGGTCGGCGTATTGATCAGCGGTAATGCAATACAGTTTGTGGATTAGTCATCAATCCCGAACAATGCTGCCACTGCTTAGGCAGTCAAGCAGGTTGACTGAGCACTGGCAAACACTATTGCGCCCCACGTCCCAGGCTAATCAATGTTAGCGGCACCGCTTTCAACACACGGCATCTACAAATGATTTATCACAGAAACTTAAGTATCATATTCGCTAAAAAAATATAAAGAAAGCCATAATAGAGCAGCGGAGTATGCATTCCCGTGAATGACGAAGCGTCGACAGCCAAGTTAGCACGCGTCCGACCGAATAGAAAACTCACCTCAAGTGAGGTTCTGTTGGTGGAGTGAGACCGGAACTGGTGAGATGGAACTCAGTAGAAAGAGTGTTGGTAGTGGAGTAAGCGGCGGTTGTGTATAGGGAGTGTAAGCCGACCAGGCCGTCAATGATGTAGACGCACGCCAGCCAGTGGTCAGGCAGAAGGCCTATCAGCAGCAGATGTCTTATCATGCTATCTTACGATTATCATTGTCACAACGTCATCAGTGGCCTTGTTGCTATGTTTAGAGCGCGATGTAATTCGGGGCTAGGGGGGAGGGAGAGGGTATCTAGTTGTGGCAGAAGTAGGATTTCGCAGGTGCGCCAATGGCGATTGGATGAAATATCATGGCGATTGGATGTAAAATTGATTGCTGGTGCATTCGAACCTTTTTGAGTCACGTGGTCACCATGAGCAGCGTTCACGTCATCAAATGCACACACCTCGTCACTCGACGCCACTACAGATATCAAAAACGGACTGTTACTCCAATAGCGCAGGTCGATCAGCATCGATTCAAGTACATCATATCAAGTATCGATGACGTCAGCCACTGTCCAATGGTCCATGAGACAGGTGCTATTGACGTCAGACGGCCGTTAATACTTGCCCCTTCTCCAACAAACCAACACCAACTGCCAAATATGGAATGCCGGTCTAAATATACCTCACAAGTCAAACTAAATTTAGACAGATCTTCAGGGAATCTAAATGAACGAATCAACAGGCTATTTATAGATGATCGGACGTCCCTGGATCTCTGACGTGGAGTATGACAATACGACAGCTGACACTCGTTGCTTTAATCGCGGCTCTACACCAGTTATATTTGCATCGGAATCAGAATATGACAGTGGAGACGAGCTGGCGTTGAATAGCAAGCTGGGTCGACAATAGCCTAGGTGCTGTCCGTATAACATCCTCCCAGGAGGCGACAACGGGCGAGCTTCATGGATGGACACACCACCAAGGCAGTCGACAAGTTTTGCCTTTTATCGCGCGACAGAACACCCCGTCTCCATCACCCCACCATCTCCCTATCCCAATTTCCCATCATCTGGGCCACTGCACACCCATTTCGCCGGCACAATGGTGTCCCATCTTCCTAGCTTCTGTGCCGCATCAGTAAAAGCACTCACAGATTGCAACCAATGTCCGAAGAAGGTCAAGGTCGTCGAGACATGGTGTCGTCTCTTTTCCTCTAGAGACGAGCAAAAGCAATCCAGCGACATACCACTATTTCGCCCACACACGTAAGCGAGCTTAGCCAACTTATAGCTCCCATCGCGAACACACATCCACGGACCTCCGGGACAAATCGGGCGTCATTGAATGTCTCGCAATCAGTTACAACCACAAGAAAGAGATTATATATATTGCCTGTAGCATAACACAATGACAACGCCGACAGAACAGGAGCCAAACCAGATATCACATGACACAGCCGGTACAGCCAACAGAAGGCAATTATACTGCACTATCGCGATCTAGCACAAATCAAAACAGCTATCAGGAGCTCCTCAACAATGCTGCCATCTGCAAGCTCTTGTTTATCTTGCCGGTAATTGAGGAGATTTCATGCAGCGCGACTAGAAGTCGTCTGGGTGAGCGTTGATGGAATGGCAGCTGATCGGCTGTGGTGCATACGAGCGACCACATGGCTTTCATGCTGACATAATCGACAACAAAGCCTGGAGCAGCCACAGCCAGCAACCACTACTGCCAGCTTCCTCACCTCCTGGCTTACGTAGAGCCCTGGTGTGAAGGGACTGATAGCTCTACAGCAGACGGGGGCCTCGATAAAGATATCACTCGATGACCTCCCCGCTACACATGGTTACAACGACAGCTGTGCTCATCTACAACCACACACCTCCCCTTCCCGAACATTCAGAGAAACATATCATACGTCACGAGACAGCCGTCCATTGTACAAGCGGGCATCAGAGCGTACGTTACAGGCCGCGCGTACGTTACAGGCCGCGCGTTCTAATTCAACCAATAGAAATGATAGCAGCATGAGCAGCCGCCTTCTGCCCTATCGTGGCCGCGCGACTTCATGCCAAACAGGAAGGTCACTATTCCCAGAGCACTAGTTGTATTAGTTGTATGGACGTAATTCATTACAGCAGGCTCCATAGCATGGATTCAATTCCACAAATGGATGGAAGTTCACCCTTCCCCTTAATCACCAATCCTAGTTTGACCTCCTCCACGGCGCCGCAGTGTCCCTCTTGTCCCTCCTAGTTTGACCTCCTCCACGGCGCCGCAGTGTCCCTCTGGTCCCTCCTAGTTTGACCTCCTCCACGGCGCCGCAGTGTCCCTCTAGTCCCTCCTAGTTTGACCTCCTCCACGGTGCCGCAGTCCCTCTGGTCCCTCCTAGTTTGACCTCCTCCACGGCGCCGCAATGTCCCACTAGTCCCTCCTAGTTTGACCACCTCCTCGGCGCCGCAGTGTCCCTCTAGTCCCTCCTAGTTTGACCTCCTCCTCGGCGCCGCAGTGTCCCTCTGGTCCCGATAATACACGGAACAACCGTTGAAGATGCAACATACCGACTGAACACACATAAGCACCCACAACCACTCACACACGCGCGCGCGCGTACACACCAACTTATGCAGTGATAGCTTCTTCTCCGCCCCCGCATCAAAACATTACACGACTGCTAGATCCGTCCATTGTCAATATGGTGATATATGAGCGAATTGACAACTTCGTGAAGACTTCATAGAAGTGGCAGCTTTGTGTACACTAAGAAGCTGCAGGTCAAGCATCTGCGAATAGATCATCTTTCAAATACGCACCTAGCGTCATTAAGAGAACATGGCTCCCTACTAAAGTCATCCAAAAACATGACCTCATCGGCCAGACTAGTATGGCACCACCTCGCTGTCTTACCACCCCCACACCTCTCACCCATCCCCTATTACACATACACGTCAGTTAAGCCTCACAAACCGTAACCACAGCAGCGGAACGATACAGCTCATCACGTGATGCAGCCCAAATACACGTTCTTCAACAGGACATAACAAATATAGCATGAATTATCACTGCAGGAGATGACCGTTCACGCCATATGAGGCAATTAACAAGCCGCGGGCGACCAACGCCACCTTTCCCAATGATCCCTGCCCTGCAATGGCCACCCAAGGCAAAGGAGGGTTTGTTTCAAACCGGGCAACAATAGCTGCTCAGCAACAGAACAAGTGGTATGGGGCGATAATAGGACAGCCAAGGGGGCGATGGCGAGGACTAGCCCGAGGCGCGTAGGAATGCCGGCTACAAATCTATTATTGATCTATAGCAGGCACAAACAGCTCGTACGATGGTGGCTGCATTGGCGAAGAATTTCTCCATCCTGTAGCCCTTAAACACGGACTTAACCATGAACGCTTCGTGTACGTAAGGCAAGAACTGTTGGGTCAATGTTACTAAGCCAACCTAACGCCTATAAACATACGCACCACCCATCCTATACCAATCAAAAACCACATGGGCCAACTTAGATCACGACCCTGCTCACATCTATATAGACTTCCCCGAACACACACATGAACGTTAAGACATACAAATGCGAGTGTGGTCTTACAAATGGACATGCATCTTCTTCTAGCGACTAACATATGCATTAGTCGGAGACGAAGAATGAAAAATATGACGTTTGGACGGGCTGGGCGACACAGTGGCGCGGGTTGACGAACCAAGAGCCAGTAATACTCTGCTAACTGGCAAAATATCCACATCCAATTAAGCGCAGACTGCTGCATTCCTCTATGCAGCCAGACAATAGCTGTGACGTTTAGTTCATGACAGATTAACTGGCGCACCGACTGACTGTAGCCGTGAGCAGATACTGCGGCCAGACCAGTCATTATTTGGGACGTCTCCGGGACACAACCCATACGGACGTCACCAGCCCGAGTTTCTATATTGTGGCGAGCCTATTGGTGTTAATTAATGGTTGGGATGGGAAATCTGAGGGAAATAGAGCGGGCGATGATTGAGATCAGGCAAGGGTGATTCATCTCGGGTTAATAATATGCAGGGTCACAGGCGCTCGGTGGTCAGCTGATCCTGGCAGGCGAGCTCAGCTGCCGTGACGTCACGGCGTCATATGTGTGACCAGCCCAGCTTCCCATAACGTCACTGTCTTACGTATGACGAGCCCAGCTTCCCATGACATCACTGTCTTACGTATAACGAGCCCAGCTTCCCATGACATCACTGTCTTACGTATGACGAGCCCAGCTTCCCATGACGTCACTGTGTCTTACGTATGACGAGCCCAGCTTCCCATGACGTCACGGTGTGTTACGTGTGACGAGCCCAGCTTGCCAAGATTTTACTGTATCCAAGGTTAGACCAACATATCTTCCCATGGCATGGCAGCGTCTTTCGAGCAACAAGCCGTGTCGTTAATGCCCTCGATGGGCAATAAGCGATAATAGTTTCTGTATATATTTGCGGATATAAAAATATAATAAAACCAAAACTTGGGATAGAGACTTGTGACAGTAACGGACATACATAAATTACAATGCCAGTTTCAGAATAAGCCGCGCGCGATTATAACGTATCAGGACAAGGTTTATGCTCATCCAATAACCACAGCGCCATGACAGCCTGAGCATCCCCCCTCCCCCCCCCCCCGCATACACCATCAGGGGCCCCGTCTTGATCTTTAACAATGATTACAGTAGTTCTCACGCACGGATTTCATGTCGACGAGACTTGTGCATGATAATCTAGTCCTTATGATATCAACAGACCAGTTAAGCCACATGGAATGCTATCTTGAGACAGAAGCATGAGCTGATTAACCTGACAACATCACTATCAACACTAACCTAATCGCAACTTATCTCGGGATAAGATGCCTGCGCATTAACAAGACTGACACTATTTCTCTAGCATTCAGTAATCAGCGCACCTTGCTCGTATGATACCTGACATACTCAAACCCCATTATCACTCTTCGTCAAGCCTTGTATAAACCCTATGCCATGGATGAACAACTTACCTTACAACTTGCCACAATCAACGAGTTTCTTATCTTTGTATAAATTGCCTACTAGACCGTGAGTGACGTCACACACGTAGTTATTAACAATTATCAATCACATTCGTCCGTATAGTTGCACGGCACTGCTCCTACATTAATCACAGCTGATGCTAATTATCCCCATCAGAAAAGACAGCTCGCCAGATGAGTTATGAAATAAGGGCGCAATGAGGCGTTGACAAATAGTTAGAGACTCAAAATGTCAAGGTGCTTAAGTTATCTAATGATTGGGAGGAGAGGGCGTTAATGAGGAAGACAATATATTTATAAATAAGAACATGCACACGTAATCGAGAATCCAGAGAGGTGTATTCGTTCCTATGACGAGTAGATTGTGGAGTGGGGAAGGAGCGAGCAAAATAGCGGCGCTGTGAGCGGCTGGTGGGGGGGGGGGGGGGGGGGGGGGGGGGGGGGTTGGTATCTAACATGTCCAGACTGGTGAGGAAGGCTGGTGACAAACGACAGAGCGCTCTCTCGGGGATCCCCACGGTCAATAACGTGTTTAACCGTGTCGCGCTTCAATTCACAGACTCCATTACTCCAATAAGGCCGCTAACTTACATCCGTCTGCTTGGCACCATTACGACCATCTTCAACCATATCCCGCTTCTTACACCCGCCTCACCACCCATCCTAATTTGGTCTCAATGTTTTCCACATAAACTCTCCCACGCCCACTCTCACAACGCTAACGACGGCTGTGGAATGTTACAGGCGACGAAGACAAACAAACAACGAGATCAGAGGCGATTTACACCTTCTTCTATATTTAGCCGGGAGAGGGTGCTGGGTTCCTGATACCTCATCTATATCACAAACAGAGCTTCTGTTTGAGTGTCCCGAAAACTACATCTAAGCCTCACATACAGTGATGGCACATCGGCCTTGACCCCGCCCCATGTTGCATTTGTCAATGAATATAATATGTGAGATTCTTGTCGACACTAGCCAGCGTAATAAAACCCATGTGTTGCCGGTCATCTACGGCTAACCACCGTACACGCGTCCCACGTGACGCACCACATGACACAGACGGAGAGCGCCAACCCACTCTCCATGGGTCCGTGTATATACCGTCTTTTCGTTTTTCGTTTATCAAAACCAAGAACTAAAAACGAAAAACAAGGGCTAAACCGTAAACCGTTTTTCATGTGCGACAACGAAAGACGGATCACACCAAACCGATTCGTTTCTCGTTTGATCAAACGGAAAACGAGTGGCGCTGCATTTCGTTGTCGCACATGAAAAACGGTTTACGGTTTAGCCCTTGTTTTTGTTTTTTCGTTTTTCGATTTGAGACGGGATTTACACCTCTGACCGGGCGATAACAAGCAGCGCGCAATAGTTAACGGAGTCAAACATAAACAAACATAACAAGAATGCGCGTCAACATGAATGAAGCATGAATGAAGCTTATCGGGGAAGCTCGGAAGTAAGCCCTTCAAGCTGGGAAATCAAGCTGTGTTTAACCCTGCTGTCACAGTATTAAAGGCAGCAGCATTTTGATGTGAGTTGGTTATGAACTTTCTTTGTGTTATACGCCTGCAGGTTATTTAGATTTATATAAACCCTGCAGTCACAAGTATTAAATTTTGGCAAATCTTATTCTAACATTAGCAGTCCAAGTTTTTTTGGTTGTGTGTCCTTTTTTTTCCATAAAACATGTGAACTCCCATCGGGGGGCAGGGGATGCAGCAAATCTGGGAGCAAATGGTATATCAGGCTTTTCCCATGCCCCGCTGGTAGATTAGCAACAACGTCGTTTCCCAAGAACAACTTCTCCAAACACTCTTGTTGCTTGTC
This sequence comes from Urechis unicinctus, assembly GCA_034190875.2. Classification (NCBI taxonomy): domain Eukaryota; kingdom Metazoa; phylum Annelida; class Polychaeta; order Xenopneusta; family Urechidae; genus Urechis; species Urechis unicinctus. The sequence continues at coordinate 9,654,201 of CM067343.1, read as the reverse complement.
TGTCATTTCCAATCCCGGCTTGTAACTTTCTATTGCATTTTTCGGTCGATTTTCGATAACAAATTCGTTTTCATATCTGACTGCCGCCATTTTTAGAAACGCTTGACGACCATGAAACGTCCGCGGAACTATTTTTTTCGATAAATGCCTCATTTTGGACCTACTGAAAAGTTTTCCATAACAAAATGTATATTATTCTTCTAATCGAACACAGTAGAAAATATTTTACATTTAAGAGTTGATAATTCGTATCGATATTTCTCGCGCAATGGCCCGAATTTGCCCCAAAGCGATCTGTGTGGTGCAGAGGCGAATCCTAGCCTGCGCAGAAGCCGATGCGCAAGGAGATCGGCGCCAACCCTCACAAATAAGGCGCCAAAGGAAGAGCTGCTGGGACATATGCTGAGATCATCACACGCCCACACACAGGAGCTGGCCAGTGTCATTCAATACAAAGAAGAGCAGACGTGCAGACACTTTCAACGCGCTACACACCAGATGTAGGTTGGCTAACGATCCAATGAGATTTGCACTGGTTGTCTGGTGAAGGTTTGGGTATTGAGTAGATGGAGAATCTTGCACCACGACTGCCAATGAATCTTTTCGCTGACAGTCAAACGCGAAACTTGACGTACGGATGAGACTACAGAAGTGTACGGTGAATTATGGCCAAGAACACGACCTCAACAATAGCTTAACAGGATATCATCCATAATTGCGATTATTTATTGTGACCAAATGAACAACAAACAGTGTTATTCAGACATAGCCAGCACAACATATGTTGCATCAGCATTTCAACTGGCAGCCATATGGCCAACATGACTAAATTGTGGAACAAATAGTAATATCCACGAATGGTAAGGACACAAATCAACTGACGCGGATGGCAAGGACCACGAACAAAAGGAATGTATGAAGTTTGACCATCAACCACAGTAACAATGCACGGTTATTGTGACCAAACCAATGATATGCACTGGAACTTGGTGTTTATGGAATCAGTCTTTTGTCATTGTTAACTCATATGACCATGATAAACGTCATCAATAAGTCTGGCCTTATATTATTGAAATTTAATAACTGATGAAAGGGATATGGAAGAGATGGCAGCAATTTACTCCTATTGAATGAGTGAGGTTATGTTGGTGAGGTGGAAGACAGAGGAGATTACACCACAACCAGTTTGTTTATCAAAGAAGAACCAACATGCAACATTGTTACCCCAAAGACACCCTGCCCCCTTCACCTCACACACATGCCAGTTACACTTAGACTAGTTGTGGAGAAAATAGTAGTTCCTATGAGCAGTTTGCCTTCCAGCAACATTGTAACTGGCCTATATTATGTGGCTCGTCCACCACAAGGAATCCTAACTACCCATTCCATAGAATCCAATTTTGGGGAAAATGGGAAGCACTCTATAAAATAACTTAATTCCAACGATGTAACAGCTATAATGGAGTAAGTGTGGAGATATGGTAACACAAAGGCAGCCACATGAAGGCAAGCACCCGGTGAGGAGATCAAAACCAACCACCATAGACAGCTAGTAATCATGCAACAGCTTCATTGTATTCTCAATATCCTCACGTTTGAGTGGTAGGCAGGATTTTCATAATTGTTTATTTTATTCATTGCATTAAAACCTTATCATACAGACTTGGAAATAGTGCAGGGACGTAGCTTACAGAATGAATGAATCAAGAGAAAGTTAAAATACAAACTTGGAAAAAATGCTGTTTTATTCATACATTGAACAACATGTTTACTGTACCATTTGTAATAGAAAGTCTACGTACCCCAGAGGTGTTATGTAGTCTGTGTGGGAGACCTATTATTCCCAACAGGCATCCAGGTATCTAGCAGTAACAGCAGAGGGAGATGAAGACGTAACTGCTCTCTGCCGAGTACCAGGTGACAGGGTACCGCTGACAATACCACCAAGCCTTACATAGGTCGTGTCATGGGCTGAAACATACAACCAGTTCACCTCAGCCAATCATATCTCTCACGGAAAACTACGTCAAACGGAGCCTTATCTCATATTCTACGTCAATCTTTATCTATAGACTTGAGTTTATGTCTGAGATGAAAGTATAATCCCAATGGACGCCCGAGCGCTTGCATGCCAAGTATAAATAGCACACTATCTACATGGTGACAATCACTGCTACTGTGTGCTAGGCTTTAGTATCTCTTTCTGGAGTAAAACTTGTACCAGATACAATCGCAACAGTCAATACTCCCCTGTGATCACCACTGGCTTGAAGTACTGTACATACTATAGCAAACATCACATTTTTTTTTACCCTCATATAAGCACATACGTCATCCCATGAATAGATCCGAAGCCAACCAAAACTTGACTTATTACGAGAAAATTCTGTCAGACGGCTCGAACAAACCCATGACATAAAATATAAATCAAACAATTCAGTGTAAAAGAAGAACAAGGAAGCTGTTGGTATGGTCATGTGGTAGTCACACACAACTACTTATCTGTGAAGAAATAGTCACACACTTCTGTTGCTCAGAAAAGCTGGCAGTATGGAGTCTGTTGTTGAAGGAAGCTGTTAGTGTTCTATTGTTCAGTGACATTGTGAGTTTGGTCATGAGGTAGTCCACACACTTCTACTGTTCAGTGACAGTGTTAGTTTGGTAATGAGGTAGTCCACACACTTCTATTGTTCAGTGACATTGTTAATTTGGTCATGAGGTAGTCAACACACTTCTATTGTTCAATGACATTGTTAGTTTGGTAATGAGGTAGTCCACACACTTTTATTGTTCAGTGACATTGTTAGTTTGGTCATGTGGTAGTCCACACACTTCTATTGTTCAGTGACATTGTTAGTTTGGTCATGTGGTAGTCCACACACTTCTATTGTTCAGTGACATTGTTAGTTTGGTCATGTGTTCAGCAAACAAAGCCTATTCCTTGTGCCAAGAAGGCTTGGTCATATTTGTGCAGTAGAAAATCAATCAAATGCCTACCTTCAATAGCCCTCTAAAGCTTCCAATTATACATAACCATAAAACTCATCAAATAGAACAACAGCAAAATAATTAGCAAATATCATGTCCTCCCGATCAGCATGGGCTGTGATTACAGATACTAACTGATTATTATAAACTGACAACTTGTGTATATATGCGTACGTGCGTACGTGTGTGTGTGCATGTGAGTGTCCAACAAAAATGCATGCATATTAGGGTGAGTGATTAACACATGCGAGATACAGTTTAACCAGTGACAGTGACCATAGCACACTAACACTAACACAAGCCCAGCAGTCTCAACCATAAGCCTGCTGCATGCGACTTGACGGTCATGTTAACATCCTAACAAAAGGTTAAATTTGGCTGTCAAAATGAAAATGATTTATGCATGACTGAATGAGCAGCAGTATGTTGTGTGTAAATGACTGTGGTCTGCCTGGCAGGCATATCAATAAGATGCCCATGGGTCATATAACTTACTGCTCCGATAAAGCATACAACTCGATAGAAACAGGGCTAGTCTAGTAAGACCCTAATCACAACGGTGCGCACACCCACTCACGTCCAGCCCATTAGCAAGTGGGAAATGAATCAATTGAATAAGTTAAGTGGACACTGAATACTTGCTTATCAGTAGAAGAATCACAGCTGAGGGCACTCAACCTTCTCCACTCCCTGATTAAACAATGATTGGTCCTGGACTGAATGGGATAGGAAAACAGTTCACCAATGCATTGGTCTGTTGTGCCACCTCTGCACAGCCAGCAAAGTGCCATAGAGGAACCTGGATCTTGGGGAACAGTGATGCCCTCTAGACCAGAGGTTAATATCCCTGGGACCCAGGTGAGCAATCTTCAATTGGCAGGTGAAAAATGACACAGACTTATGTAACATCCTATGAACAGTGCAAGTTCCAAGCTTCTGCATACACTGGACAAAATCTCTCCTGAGGGATTAGATGAAGAAGATTTACTTGATAAGGTGGTAATTTGTACAGCATAACAGTCCCACAGGGCTAGTTCATCTCCTGCAGTAGCCTACACTTTGATTGACTTTTTCATTTGATACCTGGGGATAAAATGGCAGATATTGAAAGTGCCCCCAAAGCACACCAACGACAAGGGTTAATTTGCGATAAAAAAAAACTCCGCTTTATACGTCAAATACAACGACACGTCATAGTCTAATGACGCGCAGTGACCCAGTAACGCGCGAATTCCAACGGACTGTCAAACAACAAAACTCAACAAGGATTGTTTGTATTCATCGCGGAATTATAATGTTATTAGTGCAAGCATGGTCGATGGAATTATTTCCCAATCGTGTGGATTAGCCGTGATTATATTGCCGATTATAAGAGCTAGCCAGTTTGCAAATCGTCTCCATAAGAAACAATGGTTCATCGTGCCGCTGGCGTTGTGGTCATGTTCATGGAAAACAATCATTACATTTACAGTGCCGTACCTGATATCACCGTATATTATACTTGATACCATAAAATATTGTACAGTCGGATTGAATAAAGGTGAGTGACATATTCATAAACAACCGGTTTAAGGACTATTCCTTTTTACTTTGTTTTGATAAACGATATGTTGATAACGACAGTAGACTACTAGACCCTACTAGGTCTAGACTTTATTATATAAAATAGTCAGACTAGACCACTTCCATTCCTCCGTCTAAATCGACCATTCTTTGCCACTTTATTCCATTTTCTGTCTAATGAACACAGAGACAAACTATGATCGCGAAGGAACATGAGTGAAACTATAGCCACTAATCGTTTTTGGCTGTTTGCCAGCCTTGAGCTGGCGGTCTCAGCTGAGTTCGCTAACAATTTGCTTTGTGGATACGCCTGAGTTCGCGGACTCAGCTTAGCACGCCGACTCAAGTTAAGACGACTCAAGTTAAGATTCTTTATGGATACGGCCCCAGGTTATACAACCAGAGAATGACCATTATAGGCCATCATTATAGGCCATAGAACAGGTTTTACATAGTGCACTTTACATACACCAGTGTAACTGTTTGCCAAGCTTCCACCAAGACTTATCAATAATCAAACAGATAATCTATTTTTTACAATAATTTTGAGCAGGTAAACTAAATAACATAACTGGTTAATCTAGTTTAAACAATAATTTTTAGTAGATAATTTACATAAGATGTTGCAATTGTCTTCTACTTTACACAGATTGACCATGAGCATTTCTTCCACATTCTATTCAATATCGTCCACTACAATTTGTCAATGGTATTTCTTAATGTACATTTGTCAATGTCAGCGCAGCAACAGATGTCCATTCACAAGATGAGCAATCAGTCATTTTGTCTTAAGTTACTTAAATTGGTAATCCCCAGGTACATAGAAGAAACATGAAAAGCCAGTAACTTGAGGTGGAAAACATGGGTTCTTTGGTATAATTGAACCAGTAGGAACTTGTACATGCTTAAGTTGCATATTTTTGTAGACAAATGCGAAGGCTGATTCATAAGGCAAATTATCAATGATATGGGAGCAACTGGGCATTAAAAAAAACCAATACAGAATTGGACAAAATAACCAAAATATTCTACTAGACAGAGAACACACACTGATGATGTCCTGGCTCAAGGACAACACCATGTATCTGTGGCAACATAGTCCGTGTCAAGTCCTACATGCAGCAATGGTGACATGAAATGATGATTTGGACACAAACAAGATCACATGCATTGAACTATTTCAACAGCTTCCCCACCCAGAAAGAATAATAAATCTTGCTTATGACTGTTGAGTGCACCATTCTTTACTTATATATCCTAATTTTTCGACATCAAGTAGACGTTTACAGCCATGGTGGAAGTCGACAAGATATCGCTCATTTGGAGAACCTCTCTGTCAATAGAAGAAAACCCAAAATGGTATCGTAAAAAGTTAAGATTAGCATATTGATATGCATTGTGATAGGAAACTAAAAACATCATTGGATATTTAATCAATCAGGAGTGAGCTTTTGGAGCAACATGCAAATTTTTTTCACAGGCTTGTGATATACATTGTTTTCTAGATGCTAAACCCAGTGATGCATTGTTCAGCTGATCTGACAAATTTTGTACATATGATCTACGACACTATAATGAAATGATACGTCCCCATAGGGCTACCTAAATTGATGCTAGACAATAGTTTGCATAAATATTGAGCGTCATATTCAAATACATCATCACTCAATGGGGCAGAACTAATGAACAGCAATACTCTGGCAAAATGCCAGAACAAGTTGTAACATTGTTACAATGAGTCCGGCATTTGTGATTTTAGGCTACTGAATATATCTTGGCTTTGGGTTTCACCATGGAAACTTATGGCACAGCCTTCGCCGAGTTCATCACTTTTGCATTCATTTCAGAATTTTACAGCAGCAGAGGAGGGCGTTTTACAATCGGGTCAATCCACTCATAGCAATCTCGCACAATAGAAACTAAATTAATGTTCAAATAAAGCAAATTTTTGATACAAAACACATTCTAATGTTCAAAGCAAATGTAAAAGTCGGCATGTTGGAAAACATTTAACTGAGAAATCATCATGCCAACGATGGGAAATGCCGTGAAGTGGGCGAAATTAAGGATTTCTTAGCGCCGGAGGGGGCGGCAGCCATTTTCCTTCAAAGATTACTCACCGGTTGGAAAGCGATAGAGGTTGATATAATGTAGTAAACACCGTTAATCAGGTTGAATAATCCTCAGATAAATATCTTAATAGAAGTATTTAGCATTCAGAGAAAGCACAAAAATTACGTGCCTCAAAAAGGCCCAAACAACGATTTTGTACCACACTGGAAATGTGAAGGAAATGTTGATTCAATAACCAATATGTGGGCCATGTGGGTATGTAACACGGTCTCTGATTGGCTAAAAAATATTCATTAGCATATTGCCATAGATACATTGACGTCATTATTCATAGCCCAGATCCGTGTGAAGCCAGCTTCCTTGCGATAGAAACATTTTCCGCGGGTATCCTATATTTTACTGAAAGGAGAAGATCGAAAACAATATGTCATTTTGTTAAATACTCTCAAAGCAACCCACTCATAATTTAACCGTCACGTTTTTAACAAGTGAATAATGATCATGCACATAAGCCACCACTTGTTTGAGGTATTCCAGTACACACGATGGCGGTCGTTCATCGCGTGATATTGGCGAGATGCCATTAAAACTACATTTAATGATTTGATTGCCTGCAAACTGATAAAGATGGAAAATCTTACACAGAAATGGAATAAAATAGTCAATTGTGTCAGCACAATTTAATCGTAACGCATCGCAATGTTATGTCTCAACTGTCACACAAAATGAAAGCACTAGTTGTTAATTAACATGTAATTATATCGAAAGTTAGTTTAGGGAAAGGAATGGTCTCACAAATTATATACCGTCCCTTAGTTGTCATTCCCTCATTTTTGATGTATTTTTAATTGGGGTGGTGTGGTGTGTATAAAATATCTACGACTACATGGCATTGCAGAAACTTGGCCCTGTCCGCAGATAAACAATGAACGATATTAAGGAAAACTTTTTCAAATCAAGAGCGACTGGTATTCTGATGTCAGGCTAACGCGTCGAGAGGCTACATCTATTATATCTATTACGTCTTCATGCCGCCCAAAAAGGCTAATGCCACCCACCGGCAGCTAGCAAGGAACCATAGGCATAAGTGCATGACATCGATGTCAAAGCATTCATACTGCATGAATCTCAGACTAAAATAGGTGGACAAATGTTTCGAAAAATGCAAATCGTTCTGTTCTTGCTTCTTATCAAATTAAACTTCACAGAGACTGATGTTACAGGTGATTATGCAAGACGAATCGGGCCAGAACTAGATGAAATGGCACGCACCACAGAGTTATGACCTCGTGATGCCAACAACCGACAGCGGGACAGCGGGTTACCGCTCGTACATTCAACAGTATCATATTCTGATCGATGTCTATTTCGGTTAGAAACACGCCATTTGTGGATTACAAACTATATTTGTTGCAAATTCTATTCTTTTTCAAACACGATAACATTCTTTCATGTTTTCAACAGTTCAAGATCATGATGTGATTCAACAGTCGTTCGGCGCCATAAGAATTCAATCAAAGAAGATATCGGTATTTTATTCTGACAACAAACGCATCACACTAGATTAGACTGACACGACAACACAAGACCTTGGTGACATTTTTCTGTAAGTTCAGAGTTCATTTATATAAATATGTAAACTTAGTAAATATATATAAAGGCATAGGCCTTAGCACCCTCACACCACTCACACTATAGGCTACAGTAGGCAAGGAACTTATCCCTGGTGTTTTGATGATCTGATGCCACCTACAACGCAGAAGTGAGAGATTGAAAGTAGTAAACAGCGCGGACGCTGTCAAAGGCGAAGTTCCTTTGCCTAAGGCTATAGCTGCCTCTTGGTAATTATCGATAATTAACAGATTTAGCGATGTTTTCGAACACCAAGGAACCTTCTATTTTCTTATTCTATGGATTAAGTTTTTTCAAATTATGAAAATGACCTAATATCATTCAAGTTGTGGTGCTAAAAACACACCTTATTTTCTGTACGAACCTGGTGACATCCCCCCCCCACCACCCCCCGCCCAAGTGAAACCCCCCCCATATATATCTATATATATATATAGATATATATATATATAGAGATATAGATATATAGATAATATATATATATATATATATACTTATATTCTATATATATATATATAGATATATATAATATGAAAATTATATATACATATATATATATATGTATATATATATCTCTTATATATATATATATATATATATATATATATATATATATATATATATATATATATATATATATATATATATATATATATATATATATACGTATTTGAACGATTGTGTGTATTTTTAATGGCAAGTATTCATTGGGGGTTTCCTTTATGTATTTCGTTATTTAATGTTTTTGCAAACTTATTCTATTGTTTTTGTTGTAATAACTTTAATATTTGTCGTTTGTTTTGGTGGGATATGAACATAATTTCGACAGAGCTTTGTTGCCCATATGGCCTTGACCTTATTTTGTTGACCGAAGTAACAGCATAAAAGCTTCATTCTATGTTCTTCCTTTTGTAATAATCGTTGACCCTGAATGTGATTTAGATATTCAGCATTCTATCACAAAAAGTGAATTCTCCGGATTTTACTATTTCATGCGACTTCCAGATCAAACATATTCCATCGAAAATGGTATGACAACCTTAGCTGACGGACACAGTGTGGGGACTAGCGATAGTCGTGATGTAGATTTGTAGGAGCTGTTGTTCGATGTTGAAACAAAGATCTTGTTATAATAAGATACCCGACTCGGCAGCTCGCCCAACAAATTTCGTGACATCGCGTAGGCAGCGCCCCCTACTTTTGTGGAAGCTACTCAACGCACAGCAGCCAACCAACTTCGATATGATTTGCGAGTATGTCTGACTAGAAGTCAAACACAAATTGGCATTTCTGCGCTGCAATTTACTGCTTGAATTGACAAAGGCCTTTCCACCTAGGAAATGAATGTTCTAGCATATGTCTCTGGCTATATTGCCCAGAAGAAATTAAGTTGTGTGCAATATGCAGAAACAAAGTTTCTGTAGTCAATGATAAACATGACCAGAAGAATTACCGAAGTGCAATGGAAGGGCTCGTTGTCCCAACCAAATCACTAGTAGATGCATTATGCAGGCTTAAGGACACATTACAGCAAATTCATTGACACAGTATTATACAGTAAGCAAGTGAAAGCCAGGGTTGTAAGCATTCTAGCTAAAGAGGTCTCATTAGAGAAACTCCAATGTGAATCATGCAGGTGTCATGTTTCTGTAATATGTATTATGGTGTGAACATCAGGCTGCATCATTCCCTTAGAGAGGCTAACTGTAAGTTAGGGATCATAAGGGGAGAAAAAAATCGTAGTAGGACATTGACATTTTCCCAGACTTAAAATTTGTGCTCTTATTTGTTTTAAGTGCTGTTGCATGTGTAGATTTCCGAAAAATCAAAATATTGATATTTGTGTTACTTAGTTCCTTGAAAGCCCTCTATGGCAGATGTACAAGGACTATTCTATCATAAATCCACACCACGATTTGTGTATTTTTAAAGGCAAGTATTCATTGGGGGTTTCCTTTATGTATTTCGTTATTTAATGTTTTTTGCAAACTTATTCTATTGTTTTTGTTGTAATAACTTTAATATTTGTCGTTTGTTTTGGTGGGATATGAACATAATTTCGACAGAGCTTTGTTGCCCATATGGCCTTGACCTTATTTTTGTTGACCGAAGTAACAGCATAAAAGCTTCATTCTATGTTCTTCCTTTTGTAATAATCGTTGACCCTGAATGTGATTTAGATATTCAGCATTCTATCACAAAAAGTGAATTCTCCGGATTTTACTATTTCATGCGACTTCCAGATCAAACATATTCCATAGAAAATGGTATGACAACCTTAGCTGACGGACACAGTGTGGGGACTAGCGATAGTCGTGATGTAGATTTGTAGGAGCTGTTGTTCGATGTTGAAACAAAGATCTTGTTATAATAAGATACCCGACTCGGCAGCTCGCCCAACAAATTTCGTGACACCGCGTAGGCAGCGCCCCCTACTTTTGTGGAAGCTACTCAACGCACAGCAGCCAACCAACTTCGATATGATTTGCGAGTATGTCTGACTAGAAGTCAAACACAAATTGGCATTTCTGCGCTGCAATTTACTGCTTGAATTGACAAAGGCCTTTCCACACCTAGGAAATGAATGTCTAGCATATGTCTCTGGCTATATTGCCCAGAAATTAAGTTGTGTGCAATATGCAGAAACAAAGTTTCTGTAGTCAATGATAAACATGACCAGAAGAATTACCGAAGTGCAATGGAAGGGCTCGTTGTCCCAACCAAATCACTAGTAGATGCATTATGCAGGCTTAAGGGACACATGCCGCAAATTCATTGACACAGTATTATACAGTAAGCAAGTGAAAGCCAGGGTTGTAAGCATTCTAGCTAAAGAGGTCTCATTAGAGAAACTCCAATGTGAATCATGCAGGTGTCATGTTTCTGTAATATGTATTATGGTGAACATCAGGCTGCATCATTCCCTTAGAGAGGCTAACTGTAAGTTAAGGGATCATAAGGGGAGAAAAAATCGTAGGACATTGACATTTTCCCAGACTTAAAAATTTGTGCTCTTATTTGTTTTAAGTGCTGTTGCATGTGTAGATTTCCGAAAAATCAAATATTGATATTTGTTTACTTAGTTCCTTGAAAGCCCTCTATGGCAGATGTACAAGGACTATTCTATCATAAATCCACACCAGTATATAGGACTACTGCACCTTAGATTATAGTGGTGGGGGGAGCTTGTCGAACAAAGGTGTCCCTGGATATACTGTTAGAATGGTTGGTTGCATGGTACTCCAATCAGATGTGTGTGTAAGATGGGGCAGAACTATGTCTGGATGATTTGGTGTGTTTAATGGCATAAGACAGGGAGGCATATTGTCAACCTATCTGTTCATTGTTTTATATGGATGAATTGAGCTCTGATTTTAAATAATTGTTGTGTTCAGTGTAGTGTTAGTGTGTGTTATTGTTAAACTTCTAATGTATGCTGATGATCTCATTTAACTTGTGGTTGTTCTGAGTAAGCTATTAAGACTGAGAGTATTAGTTGTAATGACCCTTATATATATATATATATATATATATATATATATATATATATATATATATATATATATATATATATATAGAGAGAGAGAAGAGAGAGAGAGAGAGAGAGAGAGAGAGAGAGAGAGAGACAGACAGACAGACAGACAGACAGAGAGACAGAGAGAGAGAGAGAGACAGAGACAGAGAGAGACAGAGAGAGAGAGAGAGAGAGAGAGAGAGAGAGAGAGAGAGAGAGAGAGAGAGAGAGAGAGAGAGAGAGAGAGAGAGAGAGAGAGAGAGAGAGAGAGAGAGAGAGCGAGAGAGTGAGAGAGAGAGCGAGCGAGCGAGTTAATGATGATTAAATTCATGCTGCATCAATGTTTTCAGTATATGCTACGTCCTGAAATAATTCATTATTATATTGTTATTCAAAATAAGCAAGAATACATGTTACAGTACTGCATAATAAAATCATACGTCTGCACAGGGCACCCCTTCAACCGACAATGCAGCTTGTTGATTCGGTGGAGGTTCGGGTGACAAATCAAATATCATTCAATCGGGAAATCGTTAGCATGTATTGAAATCAACTTCTTATATTCCGCCGCAAATATGTACGCACTAATGACAAAACCAATATGATTCAGATTAATCTTTTAACATCAAATAAGGGTAGACTAGACGTCCGACTGTGCCTTAAAAAGGGGTAAATTCAGCCCTACAGGACGTCTGAGTAAGTAGTATGGGGCTAGGCCTGGTATAGATATATATGCGACTTCGTTCAAACGTTCATAAAAAAATATCGTAGTTAATAAATCGTCACACAAATTGATAAAAAAGTGTCAATAGTAACTGGCTTTGTTTTTATGTATTGGCTCTATCAAAAAGTCGTTAAATTTTAGAAATACAGCGGTATTTTTGCGTACATACCATCGCCGAACGATCTTTTACCTTTGAGCCACGCGCTTTTGTTTACATTTTAGCTTCCACGAAACCAGGTGGCGCGCTGGTCGCAAGCTTCACAACAGAAAGAGTATTTTTTTTCCACGTTATGATGTATGTCATTTACCTTACATGGTAATCATACCAAAGAGTTTATAGCCACGCCAAGAGGGCCACCGCCTCTGAGCCGCGAGTTGCTTTGTCATAGCGTCTCTTAAAACCACATGGTCGCCTGGGCCATTCAGAAGACATACCTTTAACAGACGCCGAGCCCCTAGATGTTGGATCAACAGTCTTATGCACTTCTGTTGATCTTATGGGAGCCTCACCTGATGACGGGCGTGTATTTCAATCTTTGACCATACAATTGTTCGTGTTAAGGTATTAAACAGCATAAAAATGTACAATAACTGGCATTTCAAACCTTCCTTTAAACTACTATTTATCACACCAACACAATGGTGTGCCAGTGTATGTAAATACCCCTTATCAAATATGTTACTAAACAAAAGATACTAAAGTCTGTCTGCAATTAGAAGCCACAAAAGTGTAAACATTGTTTCAAGCTACATTCATACAACGCGAGCACCAAATTTCATCAATCGTCTGAAAGACTCGTACAAGCAGCAGAGAGTTTCCACAGCACAATATAATATAAAAATGTTCTAATTCTTATGTAAATTTGATCCTGTCAAAGCCGCATCTCCGATACTCTGCATCCAAAGCACCAAAACTTTACAACGTGCTACCGGAAAGCAGTAGACTTTAGGTTATTCCTCATGCTGTTTGACCCCACCATAAATTCCATTGCCCTATATGACAGCGATGTATGGACAGACAGCGTCCATTACTAAAATAGATTACGTAGGTACGGAAAACAACCCATTTTCTATTTTAGTGTTTGGCCAACAGGATCCCTAAGATCGCGCGCTTTGTGTTGATCCGAGTGGCGAAAATAATTGAGTATTTAACAGTCGTTCGGCGCCATAAGAATTCAATCAAAGAAGATATCGGTATTTTATTCTGACAACAAACGCATCACACTAGATTAGACTGACACGACAACACAAGACCTTGATGACATTTTTCAGAGTTCATTTATATAAGTGTGTAAACTTAGTAAATATATATAAAGGCATAGGCCTTAGCACCCTCACACCACTCACACTATAGGCTACAGTAGGCAAGGCACTTATCCCTGGTGTTTTGATGATCTGATGCCACCTACAACGCAGAAGTGAGAGGTTGAAAGTAGTAAACAGCGCGGACGCTGTCAAAGGCGAAGTTCATTTGCCTAAGGCTATAGCTGCCTCTTGGTAATTATCGATAATTAACAGATTTAGCGATGTTTTCGAACACCAAGGAACCTTCTATTTTCTTATTCTATGGATTAAGGTTTTTCAAATTATTTCAAAGTTGTGGTGCTTATTTTCTGTACGGACCTGGTGACATCTGGAGTTACCGTATGGCGGCTGTACCTGCATTTGAATGATTTATGTATTTTTAATAGCAAATGTTCATTGAGGGTATTCTTTAAGTATTTCGCTATTTAATGTGTTTTGCAAACTTATTAGATTGTTTTTATTGTAATAAATTTAATAATTGTCGTTTGTAATGGTGTGGTCCCGTGACCTACTTTAACTGGATTTAACCTACCTGGGGCATGAGCCCATCAGGGCACTTCCGTCTAGTCTGCGTCCCAGACTCCAGGGGTTCCGCTACGCTTCTCGTCCTTGGCGCGACTGTTGGATATATTAACATGTAAACAGGACCCGCAGACAAGGGGCTAGGAGACCTTGACTAGGTTAAGTCGGTCTCTGAGCAAGTCGGACAAACCTCACCAACTGATCCGAGAAAGTCAGACGATCCCAGCCTTAGTTTTATTCCGATTAGTCGGGAAAACATTGCTTGTGGTAAGTACCATTTGTGGAACTGAATTGGTGGGTATCGTTGCTCGTAATAGTTTAGCCCTTCAAGATGTCTAAGCAGACGTCTCACTCTGTTTGAAAACGACGCAATGTCATACTTTTTTAGATCGATTCAGACAACTACCAAACACCAAACATACCCAAGTCATGGAGTTTTAGAATGCAATGTGGCGGGGAATTTCCTCCATGGTGATTAGTTATAGTTCGGTAGAAAATCCGAAGCACAGGAACATGTTCAAAACCACGTACATCGCACATGCTCAGAATGGCCTGATCCATCGACGACTATTGCTTCCAGCGTCTGAACTCGATAAGATACAGCAGATTGTAAGTTTCTTATTCAAAGTGCGTCAACGCGCTTCGCAAGCTTAGCAGGGAGGCAACGCGGATGAGGCGATAGGCAATCGCGGGAAATCACGCGATCCAATATTTTTAAAAATGGCGGTCATGATGTATAGATGGCATCTCTTAAAGAATAGCATCGATCGGGGGTAAGCTAATTGGTGCGCTTTGGCTTGATTAAAGCTAAGTTGGTTGCGAACTGGATTAAAGAGATCAGCGATAAATACTGGGCGCTGCAATTCGCCAGCAATCTGTCAGGGTTCAAGCTACACATACATGTCTGGCCTTAATGGGTAAGTATTTCATTTTGAGCGTCAAGGCTCAAAAGATTTCTGTATCAAAATCTAGTACTTTATTGATTGTATCTCTTTTTCCCCTCATTGACATTCTAAGCTGCCTCACAACAAACTGCAGTTGTGTTGCTGAAAAACATTGCAGCCAAAAAACACGAAGTTCAAATAATATTGTAGCATGATTGAAAAAGATTTATTGTCCTTGATATATATCTAAGTGTAATAAAGGCTTCAGCTTTGTCAATTTCTTTTGTTTCTGTAAATTGGCTGGTGTCATTGTTTTCCTGCTTGCCTTCTCATGTGCTGTTTCCCGTGCTTTTGTTATGACGGTATTTTCAAAATTGCCCTATCAAGGCCCTTATTCCACACGTAAATTATTCAGTCCTTTGACCCCTTTTGATGGTGTAAATTCTTTACAAACTCTATCCCTTTTATCTATCTGATGGTAACAACAACATTTTTAATCCCTTTGATCTAGAGCAATCCCCACCATTAATTCGAATTGACACTAATACCGGGTGTCTACTATCTAATTATTATGGACATGGCTGGATTAGTCTCAGCTTGCTAATCTCCAGATGCCGCCCGTGTTCCACCTGGCGTCCCCAACCCCGAACCAATCACTCACTTACACTCCAACCAGGTGACCAGTCGTGACCAGTGACGAAAGTCCATGCGTCTGGTTGGGGAGTGGTTGAGCTCCAGGGTGGGAATGAAAGGAAGGACATTGGGGCATGGGAAGAAGCATGCCAGGAGAGACGAAGATTGTACGAGAGGCAATAAACTAAAATTATCCAGATATACGAGTTTCGCACAACGACCAACTTCTAAGAAACTACAAAATCACTCTTAGAACACTTTGCCATCAGTCGTATCACATACACCGCATAAATATTTATAGAATAGATCATCACATATTATACCTGTTATAAACAATTTATTAAGCTTCTATTATCTGCATTATAAGTGTATGGATTAACCTCTGCTTTTCAAAAGGTGTTATGATTGTTTCTTCTCAACCACTTGAAACCTCAGGTGACATATGATCCCTTAAGTCATCTACATTCTCTGAGAGCTTGGTGCTATCTACACTGATTATTCACATGCAGTCAAACTGAATGTTAGCATCCAAAAGATGGTTAAAACATTCGCCCTGTTTCTGTTTTAACCTTCTCACTTGACTATTGTGTATAAGACATAATTACTTCTCTCAGTAGGAAGGGGGTGCTTTACCAGTGACTTTATCTGGCAGAATGGGCTGCAAAACCCTCCGAAGGAATTGCATTCCAAACCAGGGATTTTTTGTATTGGTTCATAAATTGATTATCTTCAAAATGCTCACTACACAGTACACAGTTTTTGTACAGGGAATCAAACAGTCCAAGGGGCAATGCCACACAGACATAGATCTGACGTACATAAGACAAATCACTTCACTCAGCACACAGTTTTTAGTTACTGTTTATGTGAAAGTTGCTCCCATCATGGTGCCGTTTTGTTATTTCAATATGGACTAGTGATACATATCCATAAGCCAAGAAGTGTCGGCAGTGAACTGAAAATCAAGTGCAAAACAATGTATCAAGCCAAAACCTACAGTCATGGATGAAGTGACCACATACTGCACTATTCACCTTAATTATCCACAGCTGAAATCATTTATTGAGACTCAAATCTGAAATGAACAAATTACATGCACTTAAATATTGAACATATTCTGTAGCAACATTGTTTAAGTTATAAATCTTATACGAATTAATTCATATCAGTTACTATTGGTCATATTCTGTAGCAACATTGTTTAAGTTATAAATCTTATTATACGAATTAATTCATATCAGTTACTATTGGTCATATTCTGTAGCAACATTGTTTAAGTTATAAATCTTATACGAATAAATTTATATCAGTTACTTTATTCATAACTTTTAAAAATTGTTGTCTATGTGCAAAAACTCACATGAAAATAAACATAAACTAGAAAATCATATTCAACCTTGAACTAATAAAAATAACATTAGAATTTAAATATGAACGTCTCCTGGTTACTCTGAAGGAGTTTATATCAAACAATAAAATTCAAGTATTCAAAAAATTAAACAGATAATATAATATTAGTGATTCTTTCTATTTCCCCGCGTTGAAGGCTCTTAACCCTTACACCCGCTGCTCAAAGCTATGCGCCATGAAGAGTATGTGGCTGGCCTGAAGGCTCTGGAATTGGTCAGTAGACTTGTCATTTGCCCTTTGTGGAATCTACCTGAAAACAAAGCTTCTGGGTATGAACCACTATTACTTAGAGCTCACATCTTTCTTTCTGAATGCGACTGAAAACACGGCATCTTTCTTTGTTGAAGTTCTCCTTCCCTTCAGTGACAAGACCAATGTGCAGCATGATGCCACTTTCAGTTGTTGATTCGACCTTCTCATCTCAATGGCAGGATTTTCTCCAAGTTATGTTCCATACTCCGGAGGTCATACCCAAATCCCTGTTCAAGGATCACATGCCCGAAGGACGTTACGACAATGCCAGTGATTAACTGACTGAAGTTTACTTTTGCGTCCAAAACAAGCAAGTATGAAGAAAGTGCATTCGGTAGCCTTGACAATTTGCTACGTGCTAGGCTAAATGTCTCAACATTGGCATCGGATGAACACATAATGTTTACATACAAGACGATTCTTTGGCTGGACAGCAAACTTGATGGAGAGAAATCATGGATCGAAGGAGGCCATAAGGGCTCTGTATTAAAGCTACACAAAGCGTTCAAGACAAGGCAGGGGACAATTGGGGACAATCAAAGGACAGCAGGGAGGAAGAAAATCGAAAAGTAAGAAGGAAAGAGGAACCAAAGATTGCGAGTGCTGGCGAACTACACCGACCAGATCGTTTACCATGGACTGTGGCAGACAGAGGTGCAGGTTGACATCTGGCTGGCTACAATTCAGAAGAGGGAAGCACTCAAAGCACAGCTAAACTTTCGGCAAAACGTCTTATTGCAACAGCCTACTGATGCCAGTGTATTTCTTCTCTCAAAGAAAATTGTTCATGGTGGAATTAAAAGGGTCCAGATGAGCATTGAGGAGTTGGCTGTCAACCTCCAGGTCCAACAATCTACCGTTGCAAGGGAAAGCAGTGACCACACTGAACACCTCCTAATCGACAAGAGGGTGCAAAATCATTTGTTGGATTGTCATATCAATGATATGTGCCATTCCATTGTCCTTTTAGCCTCGTGCCACTTAGCTATTCCTCTGGTTTAACTACTTTATTTACTGCTTATTTGGTACATATATGCCACAGAATAATGCATTATGTATGAGACATGTAATAGTGATTGTACACTGGAAACTAAGATTAATATATTTCATCTTACTGGCGAGAGAATCGAAGCTGGTTTGAATTCCCATGTTTCGTCTGA
The DNA here is from genome assembly GCA_034190875.2 of Urechis unicinctus. Taxonomy (NCBI): domain Eukaryota; kingdom Metazoa; phylum Annelida; class Polychaeta; order Xenopneusta; family Urechidae; genus Urechis; species Urechis unicinctus. The sequence continues at coordinate 9,635,541 of CM067343.1, read as the reverse complement.
TATGTCATACTTAGACGGTGCTGGCAGCATAAGCACTGCTCATTGTTGCTTTTCCTATCTGTCACTGTCTTTGTATTTGTATGGTGAAATTTATGCACATTTGTTAAAACAAAACTGTTGTTGAACTTGAAATACGGTAACTTTATTATTTCTGCTGTAATTTATAACTTTGAAAAAAATGTGGAGGGGTTGGGAGTGGAAATTAGGACTTTAAAAAGTTGAGGACAGAAAAAAAATAGCGTGACGGTTACTTAGAGAACAAGCAAACATTATTATATTAGAAATATACGTGATGACAATCATCGATGTGGAACAAATAAGAAAACTATAGATATGATACAGTAACTTAGATGATCCCATGAATGCTGACAGAAAACAATTTACTAGTTGATTTTTTTTAAATGAAATATCTCCGGCAATATACAGAGATGTGGTTTTCTCTGCACTTGCTCTTTGATTTGATATATGATATGTACTGATAGTAAAAAACAAATGTTTTTTGTCTGACATATAAGATAATAATAATGATAGTAAAAATGCCTTTAGTCCATTATGTCTCTAGTCCATGTGCCTTTTTACAAAAAAACGTGCTCATTTAAATTTGCTCTATATCATTATATCATGTGATAATAATGGTGGGATCAACCCAAAAACCCTTGTATGGGAAATGTACTATGAACTAAATGTGAAGCCATAACACCATACAGGGTCTATTGCAAGTACTTTAATCGCGATGGAAATACAATATATACAACAACGAGTGACCGTCCACCAAACTGACTAATATACCGTTGTCAATATATCCAGATTGTAATGAGCCATCTTCTACGTTTGGTAACTTGGGACGTCTGTATTGACAATACCCGGGGGGAAGGGGGGTTCTCTCTTGGAAAAGGGTAGGGATGATCCGCCACGGGAAACAAAAACCGGACCATATCTATACCAAGCCAAAGTGAGAAAAGGGAACCATTTATATATAAAATCCTCTGAAAAAAAGACCCATTCATATGCAAAAGTGTCACTTATACATATACCGAAATTAATGATCCCAAATCATATCTAGACCACCTCGAGAAGCTACAGGGGACCCATCCATATACCAAACTAATGATTCCGAATGAAAAAGTACATTTATTAAGCTTCGCAACTGCAAAAAAAACTTTGCTGATATATATATATATATATATATATAATATATATATATATATATATATATATATATATATATATATATATATATATATATATATATATGTATATATTATATACTGTATATATATATATATATATATATATATATATATATGTCTTGAACTGTACCACGTGACAAAACTATAACACCCCCTTGTGGGTTGCCGGTGATTCACCACGTATATATTACGTTTACTACATAATCATTTAGTGCGTTTCCTGTTGTTATTTTATCGCTCAATGCCGCTGTCGGGGGATCGTTAGTAACGCAAGTGGTTGTTGCTTGGGCGTTGCTAATTAATGTTCAACCATGTTGTCGACAAAGAGTCAAAGTTATTTTTCTATTGGCTATGGATTTCTACAGAGGCGGTTAAAACTGAATCCCAAAAGAAATTTCTCAAGAACAGCCACCTGCCTTTCCTCGACCGTAGCACACTCAACCGAGTCTGATTCGGGATCATTGAAAACAACTGAAAAACAGACAAATGAACCCTTTGCTAAAAATCTGTTTTTGGGAGAATTTGACAGAGTGAGAATATCATGGTTTTTATATATTCATTTCCAATTACTTTGTCCCAAACATGACATTTACGGTAAAGGAGACCAACTCAATGACTAGTGTAGCCGTGCACGATAGCTCTTTCGAACTAAGTACGGGTAGTGCTGCATGCACTCCCTTGACAAGCTGATAAATAGAACCTGACGTTGGTCTTTTGGGCTAGTGCACGACGTCTTATTTATATTACCGTCGTGCGCGGCTATGACTAGTGATGTGTTGTAAGGCCGTACACCCGGGTTAGCATCGTTTCTAGGACGAGGGCTACCTGTTAGTTTTTGCCAACCCTCACCAACGGCAGGGCTAGAAATTAGCCAAATATTTCACCGGCCAGTCAGGCCGGTAACCTTGAAATTCTACCGGCCCTACAAATTTTCTACCGGCCCTACATTTTCAGTTATAAATAATAGTAAAAAACAAAAATGTACGCTTTTTTATTGTTTTTAAATATTTTATTCTTATATTAAATGCAACATTCGTATCAATATTTACGAACTTGTCAAAACATACAAAAAGCAAGCATTTATTCAATGAGGTCAACAGCACAATTTTCCAACACACACATACTCTTTCTCGTCATCATCTACATCATCACTTCTTATATATAGTCTGCGACCTCTCAGTCCTGAAGGCACGACATCTTCAGTAATGTTGTACTGTTAAAAAATCGCATGCAGTTATATAGGTATGCTTACTGACGGCTTGCAAGTCAACTCGCAAGAAACGCTTAAAGAAAACATGCCACGCGCGTTATGTATGTCATACAACTGTTGGTGGGCCTATCGTTAAATGCGATTAGAACGCAATGCAATCAGAAGGCAGATGCGGAAGAAGTCACGAGGAGCGCGCGAAGAAAACATCGCGCGAGTATGGGTGATGTAACGACTTACCGTCGCATCACTTACAACTGTTACTGGCGCGAGAAGAGTTGACTTGTCTACTTTCACAGTTGCATTAAGTTTGTTTTGTTGTGGCTATTACGATTCTGAATAATCACTGCAAATATTCTTGTATGCGTGAATTCAGCTTTTCTGCATAACCTGGCTTTTATCTCAATTCTTATAAATACCATTCACAGATGATACATGGTAAATCAAATTAATGAATTAAAATAAGAATGCCTTTATGCGATGGAGTCTCGTTGATTCGTTGTTGCCAAGTAACCGTTCGACTCTTTCAGGTCAGTAGGTGCATGTTGTATTCAAATACGAGAGGCTGCCATTAGATAGCTTGGGAGGGAGTGGGGTGGGCTTTTGTCCATGTTCTTGTCTTCACACCAGATACCGTGATGGGTAAAAATTATACACCGACTGTAGCCAGCTGATCCCTGATCTATGGATTATAAAGTCTTCCCAAACAATCAAGGCACGTTAGTTGTATAACTTTTTCTGTGAGCCTATCTATGCCATCGGTTTATTAAACAGTTTACTTTCAGTTTATATACTATAGGTCAATAAATTACGCAAGACATGATAGTATACAATCGGGAAGCTTTCTTATCTCGTGTGTTTGTCGGGTTTATGGTTCAAGCGGCGCCTTAATCACGCGAGCCCAACTGCTCTTGTATTGAACTGGGCGTGAGGTGTTAGCGCAAAAAAATCTACCCGCCAGCCGGGCGGGTGGTTGTGATTATTTACCCGTGCGGGCGGGTGGTAATTTCGAGCCCTGCAACGGTGAAATAGAAATGGGACTCTAACATACATGCAATCACGGTGGATCACCACACCAAAGTTATGTTAATTCTTGCTTGCGCTACTGTTAGTGCACCTTTATGTGCAGAAATGTCCTAATTTTCATCACCGAGTAGATGTCAACAATGTTGTGACAGAAGAAGTCAGAAAGGCATTCATTAAGAGCACGTGTATTGATTTGCACACTAAGTGCATTGGAATGATTATCAAAAGTGATGTGTTGTAAGGCCCTACACCTCAGTTACAATCGTTTCTAGGGCGAGGGGTACGATCTGTTAGTTTGTGCCCAACCCACCGCAATCACATTTGATTCCACACACCAAAAATATGATAAACTTTAGAATTCATCATAATGTATTTATAAATGTCAGGCAACCCTGTATCAAAAGAACATGACCTTAAATTTGACTAGTACCTAACATCCCACTTAAAATAATTCACTTTACCTGCGTGTATTTAGAGTATGCTGGTATTCCCAGAGGTACTCAGTCAGGAGGAGGTGCAAGAGTTGGATCAGATGGTGCAACCCCTTGAAAAATTCTTCTCAGAAGGTAACAGAATGGCATATGACAGAAGTAGTTGATTTAGCTCTTTAATTTTACGAAGTAACGGGACAAAACACTGGCAAATTACTCCGTCACATTTATGTTTTGATTATCTCCCATCATCGCTGATGACATTGTTATTGCAGTGGATTCCAAATCAATAGATGAAAATGCCAAAATTCCGGATGATGTTCTGCAGCAAATAAAAAATCTAGGCTTGTTTGGACAACAGATCCCCAGCAAATATGGTTGGACAATTTTCTTTGCTATGTAAAGTAAGTAGGTCAGGTGGACTTTCCTTCATGATATTGCTGGTGTTTTGTGAATTAAGAAGGTGATTTGAATTGATGAATAGGTGGATTGGAACTAAATGCCACTAAATATGCCAGACTTGCTGAGATAACATCAAATGATGGCAGCATTGGTGTTACATTAGCGGCGCATCAGTCTATAGGTTTAAAGGTAAGGAGAGTATTTTTTAATTGAAAAAATGGTATAACTGAGTACATTGACATACACTTTTCTACCCAAATAGGAATGCTATGATGAACAGTTGCACATATTATTAACATTAATATTTTGTCTACTCTGCATTTTAATAAATTAAAATCATGCTTTCCATTATCGTTTTACAGGGTTTATTAATAGCTGGTACTGAGGAGCAAAATGCTCAATATTTACCCAAACTGGCCACAGGTAAACATATAGCAGCTTTCTGCCTCACTGAAAATTGCAGGTAAATTAAGTTCCATCATTTGAGAGCACAGATAAATATGATTTTCTGTTTAGTGTGTACTTGTATTATTATTCTGAACTGTATTATCATCACTGAAACAATACAACCCCTGATAAGTATGGCTTTAATATCAATATGGAGGATCAGTATTTTACGGTCGGACGAAGTTACCATTCAGGCTAGCATGGAGGCAATGGTAGTTGTTGCATTGTTGAAAATACAAGCTTACTTATGTGTGAATCCACCTTCATTCAAATGTATTGCCATGCTAACCATGAACAGCCACATGTTTGTATATTACAAGAACTCTCAGTTTATATAATCCCTACTGTTTGCTGCTGCTGCTGCAGTTGGTTTCCACAATGTTTACTAAATAAACATGATATAAGAACCAAGCAATCCCAAAACACACTAGTCTCAATGATAATCACAAAATTCATATTCAATTATCTCCTTTCCACACCTTTGTCGTTATCCATGTAATCAGCATAGACCAGTATATAAGCCAATCTTAGTACCTTTTTAACTGCGGTATGTTTCAAATTTACTTTTTGCAAAGCATGATATTGAAGCAGCAGCAAATGTGATTAGGGATGCCTGGGATGGACATTGCTTGTGACTTGTGTTCAGTGGGAGTGATGCTGCATCCATACAGACCAGAGCTACACTGTCAGAAGATGGCCAGCATTATCTCCTAAACGGTGGCAAGATTTGGATATCTAATGGAGGCATTGCAGACATTTTTACGGTGTTTGCGCAAACAGAGGTCTTCGATAACACGGTTTGTGTTTGAATTATACTTAACATCAAAATTACCCTTTGATCAGATAATGTTGTGTTATGTGAGCGGAGTTATTGCCATTATCGTATTATTGATTTAAATGTGTACAGGGTGCAAAAGTGGATAGAGTAACTGGATTTATCGTGGAGCGGAACTTTGGTGGAGTGACCAGTGGTCAACCAGAGGATAAGCTTGGCATCCGTGGCGCCAACAGTAGGAAGTTTAATAATTAGCAGTGGCATGTTCAAGCCATGGTTAATCAGTTACAACCTGAATGATTTTGGGCAATTTAGTTGTCAATATCCAATAGAAGTGTAAAATTGTGAGGGCATGTCACTTTCTTAGTGTGTGGTGATTATTGTCTAGAACCATTTGCTCAAAAAGTGTTTGTTTTGAATGATTTATGGTGTGTCTGTCTCTGTTTGTCAGCCTGTGATGTTCATTTTGACAATACACCAGTACCTGTGAAGAATGTCCTCGGTGAAGTGGGAGAAGGGTTCAAGGTCATCATCCATTTTATCACAAGCAGTTTGTTTGTTAAGCTTGACTTGATGTATAGATTGCCCAAGTAGTGAATGCTTAACTATTCACAATGTTATAGGTTGCCATGAACATTTTAAACAGTGGTCGATTCAGCATGGGTAGTTCGTGCGCTGGCTCACTGAAAAAACTCATAGGTCAGTTCTCCTCTTCACACGGATTGTTATATTGAGAAATCGTCTGTTAGTGTGCCATTAAACCTATACTTACATAGAGATTGGTGCTCATCGTGTTTTTAGGCTTGACTGCTGAGCATGCGATTACCAGAACTCAGTTTGGGCAGAAGTTGATGGATTTTGAAATGATAAAGGTATGATATCATTCTGATAATAGTTGCCCTTATTGATCAATTTACTTTCTGGACAATTGTCACAGAACTCCTTGATATCAGTGAAATTTTAATTTTGACATGAGTGATATGTCATGTTTCTGTTGTGCAGGAGAAGTTTGGAAAGCTGGCCGTGCGATTGCTATGCTATGGAAAGCATGTCCTATTTAACAGCTGGGGTCCTTGACTCCTATCCCGTCCCAGACTGCTCTGTCGAGTCAGCCATGGTGAAGGTGTATAGCTCGGAGAATGCCTGGGATTGTGTCAATGAGTGTCTACAGATTCTGGGAGGTGCTGGTTATATGAAAGCCTATCCCTATGAACGCTATCTACGAGACACTCGCATATGTTTGATTTTTGAGGTGAGACTTGTTGGATATCCTGTATAAATGGGCTTAGTGAATTATCTATCTTCAGGATTCTCCTAAATGTTTAGTTATAATATTACCATAACCTTATGTCGGGATCAAATCTTCTCTATGCTGAAATTTTTTTGCTTATTTCATATTTCATTGTAACAACATCATTAAAGCTAATTTGTATTTGTTTCTGTATATAAGGGAACTAATGAGGTTCTCAGATTGTATATCGCCCTGACTGGCCTGCAGCATGCTGGTATAGGACTCAGGGGTCTAGTTCAGTAGGTATCTCCTCTTATAAGTGATTGTAACTTGATGAAACACATATTACTGATCATTTGAGTCTATTGTTTTATGATATTTATATTATAAAATCAATTATTGCAACTGACATTTATCCTCTTTGATAATGTTAGGAAAATGAAAGATCCTTTGAATAATGTTGGACTGGTGCTCAAGAAGTCGTGGGAGAGAATGGGAAGGGGGCAAAAGAATCCCCGGCTGCGATTCAAGCTGTTCAATGAAGTGCATCCAGATCTAGGGGTGAGTCTCCCCCAGCTTCTTACGATGGGGAGTATTGTCATGTCACATGTCATGTTACATGTGGTGTCATGTTACATGTGGTGTCATGTCACAGGTAGTGTCATGTCACATGTCATGTTACATGAGGTGTCAGGTCACATGTGGGGTCAGGTCACGTGTGGGGTCATGATACATGAGGTGTCAGGTCACGTGCGGGGTCATGTCACTGATTATGTTTTTTTCTCAACAAATCGGTTATTACAATTATATCAGTGAATCAGTGATTGCTAATGAAGAGAATGGTTTCATGAGCAGCAGGGTATCTAATGTTGTCATTGTTGCATGAACACATGTACCCACCTGTCATCATACAATACATTGTCTTCTCTTCTCAGTTATGTGCCGAGCAGCTTGAGGTAAGAGTGGTTCGATTTCAATGTGAAGTCGAGCGATCTCTCACGCTCTACAGGGACTCCATATTCGACAACAACTTGTTCTCAAGCGACTTGCTGACATTGCCATTGACTTGTACGCTATGACAGCTGTACTGGGCCGGGCCTCCCGCTCGCTCAGTATAGGACTGAAGAACTCTGAGCATGAGGTGATGTTGTTAGGGACTTGTTCATCATCCCCCCATTGTGTTATGTTAAATCCAGTGCCCCACTAGAAGACACATTATGATATCATTATGCTCATGGCTTGCTGCCAGGGTAACAAGAATTGGTGTATGCTGTTAAGAATACCGAGTAAATAATGCTAGCTACGTTGGATACTGCTGCTCTGTTGCTGACAATGTTATTGCATCAAACAGAAATCATGTTGTTGTATATTGTCACTCAATTCCTTGTCACTCATGAATTGAGTGACGTTTTATTACAGATTTAAAATCAAAATACAGACTAAAATTATATACAATAGCATGTGCTAACATTATACATATATATTTAGCATATCATGGTAAATTATACAATTCATACAATATAATACAAGAGTTGGCAGCAAGGTGGGGGCCAGAATACGGCCCAACCCAAATAATACAATTAAACCAAATGGAGGAGACAGGGGAGGTGGTGGGATGAGAACTTTTTGCTGCAAAGTTTTCCAATGGCGATGCGCGAAGAGAACAGGCGGCGTGCCTGGTGCAACGCCTGTGATTGGATGGTCGCTAACGCCCCTAGCGGGAGTGAAGCGACTTACCAACTTGGCGCGCGAGATATGGAAAACCGCTAAGAACAACCACGATAAGGCGCAAGCCTTCACATAAAATACATTATGACATGCCATAATTAATCATTATAGAGTAAATGAAACTGGGCTAACTCTGATGCACATATCATCATATTTCACATTTGCTTTGTTGATGTGATTTTTTTAATAATTTATGTATTTGAATGCAGTCGTTATTAGCCAAGTCATTCACTCGTGAGGCTGTGGGTCGCATTGACAACAACCTCGCCTTCCTTGATGCTGGTGTGTAATCCTAGTCTGTCTGGCTATAGTGTCTCTTCTCTGTTTGTCTGTCTGTTGAATCATGTTTGTCTGTTGTATCATCTTTGTGTTCTGTAAGTCCTTGGTTGAATTTAAACATATTATGTTTCAGTATATACCATGTCATAAGCCATTGTGCAGTTGCTAAAGCATAGACATGTGTTAGATATTATTGACTAGATTCTGTGCTGTTTTGCTCACAGGTCGTGCAAGCAATGGAGATGAGCATTTATTTAAAATAGCGGACAAAATATTTAAAGACCGCGGTTATTTTGCTGAACACCCATTGACGCGGAACTGGTGATACTGAAGTGTTACTCCTCATTGCCAGGACAATGAAAACTATGCCAATTCTCCAGTCATTTCTTAAGTTATTTGGTCAAATCTTTTGGATGTTTTTTTTAGTGAATCAGTGTAAATAAACATTTTGATGTGGTTTTTTGTTGAAATAGTCATGGTGTAAATATAGTAATTGTAAATGAATTGTGTTGATGAAGTATGGGTCAGATCACAACTGATGCGAGTAAGATGTTGTAATGCAGCGGTTTGGGGGGATACTTGATCCAAAAATATACAAAACTCCATTAGCTACTGCTTGGTGTAATGGGGTCCACATACATGTGGATTTAACAACTATAGCCACAACACTAGGAACATATTTGTAGTTAGAATGAAGAGTTTGCAGTACAATTATAACATGTTAATATTATGATAGGGCCATAATTGTCCACCTGAAATGCTTATGGTTGGGTCTGGCTACCCATCTGCCTAGAGTGATAACCCTGACCATGTGTAATATAGTAATACTCTGGATTTAACTTGTTCATCCTCTGTTGATACCATCAATATTTACTGCAAGACATGCAATATCATGTCACATAAGCATAAGGGAGATAAGGCTATCAACAGCAATCAAGTCCTGACATCACAAATCAGATTAACTCGTCAGTCGAAAAGTGATGAATGGAAAAGCAACTAAGTTTCCTCGAAAAAGGAAATCTTCAACAAACCATTATCAGTTGACATTAGTCTTTTATTTACAACTTTACATACAAAAATAACGAAAGCAATGGAGCTTTTTGAGCAAGGAAGGACTTATTCATATCAAGAAAAGTGCAAATAGTATTGATTTGCTTCATTTCCGAACCACAAATTCAGTTACTCAAACAGAAAAAATAAACGACTAAAACATGTCTGTTGTTTTTAAATTAATGGAATATTTCCTGAAAATGCAAAAGCTATTAAACAATATAGATTTAAGGAAAGAAAATTGTGTTTTTCATCGATGAACTTTAACAATATCTTGCTTCTCAAAGATGGGACAGTTTCTTCCTAAACATAAAGTATCCTGCAGGGCCGAGGCAACAAGAAGCAGTGATTTGTTTAAATATGGGGGAGACTAAAACAAATTAAAAAAGTACTTTTCATAGTAACTTATCCGTACAACTCATTAAAAAATAAATGAAAACAACGGCCTACAAATTTACCATATTCATTTGGACAAGTATGTGCCATCAATTGGTCATCTCGTCTATTTATAGACAGGCTAAATGTTTCAAATCTTGAATGCATAAATATAGTTGTTTAGCATGTGACGAATAGGACCACAGCTAGGTCATTATAACATTCGAACATTGCTTTGGCAAACAACAAAAAGTAACCTGGTATACAATGAATAACATTATTTATCCTATCACACGTAACACACGCACAGATGCAGACAAAACGTACTTTTCTAACACAACGCATGCTTCCCAAATGATATTCATGACTAGCACACAGAAAGAACCAATGTGATTATGCAAATGAGATATGGTTGATAATCATATGAATGCTAGAAATAAGGCTAAATGATTAAAATATATATGGGATTACAAGTAATTCTTTACTTGGAAAGTTGTGATTGACAGAGCAACCAGCGGCTGATGAAGACTATTGCATTAGGAATCTTCTCAATCACATCGATCACAAGATAATGCTATTCTTACGAAATAAATATCCTGACAGGAATTTTTATATAACTGCTGGCCAATAGATATCAGAATTTAAAAATAAATATCAGGCATAATTTCACAGAGTTAAAACATTTCATTAGCATAAAATGCCTCTGTTCGCATTAATGTTTTAACTGAAACCATTGCCATATTTAGAATTGAAACATCTCAAGATAACAAGTAACACATCAATAACACACAGACTGATGACCTTGAAAACAGTGTGCCTCCTTGTTACAGTTAAGGCATTGCATGTGGACTGTTGTATCACAGTTCTGGCCCAGGCAGTTAGCTGCCCAACACCATTTGATTACAAATTATTGGAAAAGATTGAAATAATATCTTTCCCCCATTTCAATAAGTTCCCATCAAGGAAATTGCACCTTTCTCTGTAACATTGTGGGCCTGAACCTGTTTGTGATAGTTTACAATCGTCATGAAGGTTGAAACCCAGACGTAGCATGATATCAAGAATAAGGGAGTGAGGTGCGATGTATATATACACATGATAACAAGCAAGCAATGGTGTATGATCATCGAGGGAGGAGTCGTCTCAGTTGTTAAGATAGACGATAGACGAGGGTTAGGGTGAATAGCTGATGAAATATGACACAGGTTTTTGGTTTTGTTTGAAGTAATATACACATTTATACACCAACGCTGGCTGCTGACGAACCAAGGAACACAGCTCCAAAGCATTTGTCAGGACTTTGCCCGCAGAAAAAAAGCCTGTCAAAACAAAAAGCAATGCAAAGTTATAGAAAGCTTCATGTCCTTGTATTTGAACAAGTATAAATCATTGAGGTGTCATGTAACAACAATAGGCTTCAGAGCTATGCTATTTTTGATTAACTCATGAGGCTACTTTAGGTTGAAATGGTAATGAGATTTCCAATTATAACTCAGGGGTCGAAGTTCATACCAAGCTGAATTTTAGTGAGCAATGACCTATTACCATTAGGAGGTTTGTTTGGGGCAGCTAGCTGGCTTTATAAGAAAACTCGCTATAAAAAGTTTACGAATGGACGGACGACATGGACATATAGATGGACGCCAAGTGGAGGAATATGATAATATTCGTGGAACAGCTTAAACATTTGCAAACTGGGTTTACCATAGTTAAATGTAATGCTGGCTGATTTTAAGTTTACAAGGAGCCATCAACATCAGAAGGGTCCATGTGTAATTTGGGACAGCCAGTGTACTTTCTAAGAAAACGTACAACAAGAGCAATTCTTCGGTTAGAGTTTCTCTTATTATTCAAGGTCAGAGAACAGTTAACAGCAGAGGGGTCCATGTGTTACTTGGAGCAGCTAGCTTGTTATATGAAATGTGCCATCAATAATTATTCTCAATTGCATTTACACAGATATTAGGGGAGGGTGCCTTGCTTGATAAGAAATCATGCCAACCAAAGTTTCTGAAAGGACAGATTGACTGACACCAGAGCAAAGGTATATGATAAGCTCTGCTCAAGAGCAGTGTCAATAAAAACAACCTACCTTGATGTATGAACGGAAAACTTTGAGATCTGACTTCAATGCCTGGCAGTACTCCTGCAGGGAAGCACAATAATGCATTAAAGTCGAGCTTCCACAGTATATACAACATGTTCCCAGCTGCTACAGAAACAAAGTGGATCAAGGAGAAAGGAGATGGATACCTGTATGATTTCTGAACTGAGGTTGAGGGTAGGCAGGTACGACGCCTGTAGGAAGCTGATGAACTCATCACCCTGAACACATCAACATCGGACAACAGTTAGCATACAGACAATGAGGTTCTGTCAACCTATCATTGTTCCAAGAATCCACAAACGACACTGACCCTCTTCTCCAATACAGCCTTCATACAGACAGCAGACTCATTCAGCACCTGTAAAAGTAGAAATCCAATCATGTCGGAGCATTAGTAGTGTGGTGAGAAAAACAGAAGAAACATTGAATCACAGTAGTATGGAATCTAGGATACTAGATATAGCACACACACACACACATATATATATTTATATATACAGTTGAGAATCCCTTATCCAGAATGCCCGGGATCAAGCGAGTTCCGGGATTATGGAATGTCTTTCTACACTCCCATTATCATGCATTGCGGAAGTTTGGAGATGTACAACCGTGTGCAATTCATAATGTTGCGGTTTTCCAAAGGAACACCGCCTTGTCCATTTCCGCCTTAACATTGTTAATATCTACTCGACAATAGAAATCGGAATAATTTCCTAAAAAAAAGGTTTGTTAACAGTAGCAAGCGTACCTCAACGTTATTTCATGATGGGGAATCTGACGAAACAGTCAAAGCGATTGCGTGGGGATTAATTTCTAATTTAGACCCTATTTAGTCATTGCCACATACATGCTTGGGCTAAAGACAGTGTCAGCTGAGAATATGACCCTAGATCCAGTCACTCTTTTCTAAATGTACGGTGTGAGGCATATAACAGATCAACAGAACATCACTGATGCTTATGCTAATTAGCATATTATGGTCATTTTATAGGCAAGTCACTCGCCCCTGGTCTTTTTAGTAAACAGCGCAGACGCTGTCAGAGGCGAAGTTTCTTGAGGCGCACGGTTTCAGCATTCATGCTAATTTAAGAGAGCCACCATTGTCGGCTGAGAAGGTGTGACTGATTTAAGCACCTTTATAACGGCCCCACCACAAACCTCTTGCCACCGAGGTCAGACTGCAACTGTCTGTCGTTTATTGGGACCTGAAATCTTCAAAAAATTTCACTGTGGCATCATAACGGTGCCTGACAAAAGATTCTGGATTTTGGAGGTTTCCGGATAAGGGATACTCAACTGTATATATATATATATATATATATATATATATATATATATATATATATATATATATATATATATATATATATATATATATATATGTATGTATGTATGTATATATATATATATATCAAGAGTTTGTTCTCATTAATGTATCAACTATGTACACACAAGAATGGTCTGAGCATCAGCAAGGTCAAAGGTGGGTTTCATAGGAGCCATGAAACACGCAGGAACAACGCTCTCGTAGATAAAGTCACCAAACCCGTTAAGACCTTCCACTCCCCCTAATAACACATCATTAAATGGCAGCATATAATAGACACCAGAGAGTGTAAGTGATTTTAATCTTTGACTGTAACACATAAGATGCCTACCCCAAGCGAGGACTAGCTTGGTTAAAATGGTGAAGCAAGGCTTCTGAGACAGGGGGTCTGGCAGATCAGTGGCACCCTGTATCAACGTACACAGCACCTGGTGCAGAGCCTGGTGATCTGCAAGTCAGCCAGGACCAGATGAGCAGCAGTCAGGAGACAGATTGACAGCATCAAGTCTGAGGAAAAAGGTACTCGTTAAAGCGAGCTTACTCTTACCTTGGTTGCTAAGCACCTCTGTTACATTGTTGTTGACAAGTGTTGCCAGGAAGGAGAAGTAGCTTCGTTGAAGCATTCGTTTCTCGGTGGCGGCAACTTGATCTCGCTCATCTGATGGAGACGCCAGGACATGGAAGATAGTGCTCACCACAGGCATGAACACTTGCTCCAGGAAAGGAGTTATCTGCTTCTGTAAACACAAAACAAAAGACTATTGTAAGTTAACTTTTAGAATGGATGCAAATTCTCCAAATCATGATTTTGCTAACATAATCATTAAAATTTCAGAGGATATTCTCAATTACCCAGATGATTGTGAGAAGGGTACTGACCTTGAACTTCATGACAACCTGGTTGATAAGGGGGATGAAGTCATGAAGCTCACGGGCGTCTGCGTTCTTCATGAGTTTCTCCATGGCACGAGGGATGTAGGGCAGCACATGGTGGTCGAGACACACCACCATACGATGGAGGAATTGACGCACCCCTGTCTGTAGAAGCTGGCGATGTACCGGCACATCAAGAGCCAGCAGAAACACCTGTAATGATACATAGTGAGTCAACACAACGGACAATGACAGCAGAGACATGCTCCCTTGGGGGGAAAACAGACAGGAACTCACCTCCAATGACTCTGTATATACAATGATACATCCGGATGACTTCACTGTCAGCTGGGTGGAAAAACCCTTACTTGTACGGCTGAAAACAGCAACATAATAACAAAGCTGTGCCTCTCAAGTTGATCTATCAAGAAACACTATACACTCCATAGAAATATGACTAAGATCATTACCTGGCACATCCCATGGCCTGTGACAGACACTCAGCATAGCGCTGCTGTATGGCAGGGTCACTCTCAGTCACCATTTGTTGCAATAAACCCTCAAATTTGCCTACAATGGGAGCCAGCAGCTGTCTCATCAACTCCTGCTTTTTCTGTACAAACAATTCTTCATATCAGCTCATGGATTGAAAGTCGATTATCACTGGTATATGTTAACTCCAAGAAAAGGCTTTGAATCAAGAGCTTGTTATGTAATTACTCAACAAGAGCTAATACAAAGAGACAACAGGTAAACAAAATAAACCTGAAAAATATACTCTGTCAGTATAGGATTGTCACTGAGGGCATTACCTCTGAGGGCAGGTTACTCTGTGCTACTAGAGTCCCTGCAGTCTCGTACATAAAGAGCTGATCATCAGCCGACAGTTGCTGCCCTCCCACGCCGTTATTTGGAGGGTGGAGGACAAGAAGATCCTGGCAACGAGTCAGTATTTCCTCCAGGTAATTGTGCAAGTGTTGCCTGCACGTAAAACTACACTGATATCAGGCTGGATAAGTTATTGTTGTCTTTTAAGGTAGAAGTAATCCTAAAAATATAGCCCAATGAACTCTTCATGGACGACTTACTTGTTGACAGCCTTAACAAAGCGTGAGAAGAGGTACGCTGATCGACTCCTTACATGTGGGGATACATTCCTCAAGCCCCGTCCATCCAGAAAAGCCATCTGATTAAACACAGCATGACCAGATCAACAGAAAATACATGCTGTTATAATAAAAATCAAAGAAGTCAAAATTAATTAATTCTTACCAAAACCTCTGGGACAAATTGTGACTCCATGTTAAAGAATTTATCATATCGGACAACAGTCTCAAAAAACTGCAGAGCCACAGAGGGGTGTTGGAAGAAGCTCACTTTGGTAGAAATCAGCTGAAAAAAGTAACAAAAGATGGCCGATGAGAACCGATTCAATAAACTTGAACGAAACAGATCAGCAGTTCAATAAATAATGTCTGGTCCTTGGAACAGAAACTCACCTGAGCCATCATTTCCTTGAGGACACTCACTTTGCTGGCGTCACCATTAAAATGTTGACCTTGTGCAGCCTGTCCACAAAAATATACCAAAAAAACATATGCATCAATGTTGCAAAATTATGACTATCTTTAACAATACCTGTCGAGTAATTACTTTTGTTGCAGTGAATTACCAAGTCAAATGGATTGAGACTAACAGGTAAGGCTTCTGCGAGCATGTATAAAAGTGTGATAGCTATTTCAACATCTGGGAAGCTTGAATTTTGCCAGTTTTCCAGGGTATGAATGTAGATGCCTTGCACAGTTGTCAAAATCAAGTTGGAGTCCTGTGCAAAATAAAAACAAGCTTTGAATGATAAAATTGTAGATACAAACATTTCAAACAAGAATACACTTGAGGTCAAACTTACCAAGGCACCAAGGTTGTTGAAAATGATCTTTAATTCCTTGCGATACTCCTGAAACATAGCTTCGTCTTCCCCCTGTTCACAAATGAAAAGTTTACATCAACTTTATATTTAATGATTTATGCTGAATAAAATGGCAGATATCCATCCTTTATAACGAAAATCTTTCTGTACCTCAACCACAAAACTGTATGACTCATCATATTTCATTTTCTTGACAACCACACACAAGATGTTCTGCAAGCAAATGAAGTCAAGAACACTGAGATCAACAGTCAAGCAATAAAAGGCAACTCTGCCACAAATGAGGCTCAGAACTAATTGACATTTCATTTAAATCAGAGTATTTAAGTAGGAATATAAAGAGTGTCACCTTGACGTTTTGTTTCTGCCGGTCGTTGAGGAGAGGCAGTTGTTTGAGGAGTGTGACGTAGTCATGAGCAAACTGGGTCACCGTGCCTGACACATCATCGTCGTCTGCTCGGAGGAAACGCAGCATCAGCGGAACCTTGCTTTCCAATGCTTCCAGAGTAACATCACTGCTACCGTCCTTCGTTTTACCCATCCTGCTCGCACCACACACTGCCATGGTTAAATCAGTAGAACTCAAGTCTATGACACAACTTGCATCTAATGTCTCACAACTGCCATTAACAAGCAGGACAATTGTTAACGTTCACAATTTGAAACATCAGAATGCAATATCTTGTGCAATAATAAACAGAGACCCGTTCAGAATAATAGAGATGATGTAGATGAACAGACTGCAAAAGATGCCGCAGTATAGGGGCCCAGATTGGTGGAACACATCAGAGCATTGTAATCATTGAACATTAGATTTGCAGTGGAGTTATTTGTTGTTGCTGGCCACTTTATATGTTTGGTGTAATCATATGTCAAGCTGTGTGAGGAGCAAGGAAGACTCACTTCTGCCAACATTGGATCAACTGAAGACCAAATCCATTGACGAGCTTAGCTAATTTAGCCAAATAATCACTTTCATCATCCTGAAAACAAGATAATTCCCAAAAGGGATTGTAGAAAGATGCTCACAAAACTATAAGACATTAATGTGGGATATCAGGGAAGAAGGATATTCAACTTTTGGCTCTTACCTCTGATACATCTAAAACACCTGCACTTTCCAACACAGTTGTGAAGGATTCAATTAGTTTGGTTTTGGCATCTGGGTCCATGCCTTTGTTGGTGATCTCATATATACAATCACAGGCACTCTCCCTCAAAAGAGGCATGTTCATGTACCTCAACAGCAGGCCCACAAACTTATCATTGGCTATCAGGGAGATATCAATCCAAGAAACATAGGCTCCAATTACTTCCAGGCACTGACAAGTCAACTCACAATTCAGGCTTTCATAGGTGCTCTGCCAAACACAGAGAAAATATTTTCCATATATCATATAGGTTCAAGTGTTTCGTTGCTAAAGTTTTTTTTAAAGATGGATACTTGCCAGGATATGATACCAAGAGTCGACCATCTGGGGAACACACTGAACTCGTAGGGAGTCCTTAATCAAAGTGTTTCTCTCTATCGCCTGGAACACAAAAGCCACATTAAACACATGGCAATGCTGTGATGTACAAAGACTATGCCTTGCAACATGCACACCACACTGTAAGAGGATTGACAGAAGCCAACAGGGTCAGCAGTCTCTACTCACCACAGCAGAATGAATCACTTCCCTGTCCACAACCTCAGCATCTATGGCCATTAGGAGTTTGAGGTACATGTCGACAGCAGGTTCACCCAGCGACACCATCTGCATGACGTCAGCGAGAAACTGCGGCCAGCGATGGGGATAATCACAAACAAATGCCAGTGACAGTATCTGAGCAGCTTTGTTGCGCAGGAAATTCTTCTCTACACATGTGGATTGCTGCGAGGGACAAAGGAATCAATTAAAGAACGGACTCAATACAACTGATAGACCAACTTTGGTGTCATTTATCTGCTAGATACTGTAATAACCTGGAGTTGGAGCCATGACATTAGAAATGCCTTCATACTTTGGTGTTCATTGTTGGCAGCCTGTGCGTATCTGCAATGACATAAGTAATGTCTTACAACATCTTTCTTTTTACCAATCTCCTCAATAAAGTAAGCATTGCATATCAAACATATAGTATTTATTATATATGTGTATACCTGTTTTTCAAGTAGTGCTCTATAACTTGAAAGCAGAAGAACTTCACATGGTCATGGCTGTAAGGACAAGTTAAATTATACAGTAATGTCAGACACAAAACTGTTTGAATCAAAAAGTGCAGTTTCCAAAGCATAAAACTAGACTGAAATGAAGGACAAGACATACCCCGAGTACAATCCACTCGTCAATGCATTGGCACATATTTGCCAGCCATCAGTCGAGACCTTCAACTGCTCAAAATACTGTAAGGCCTGAAAATTTTTGCTGATAATTAGTGTGTGGAATACGCAAGACAAAAATATATGATAACTCTCACTTATACATAAACAAAAAGTATAATTCAACCAACAATGCAAAATGAGTACATGCATTTGTATATGGCAAGCAGGTGTGGAATTTTGAGTTGTGAAACACTATAGGGTTCATCTTTGCAAGAGTAAATGGTATACTAGAGAAAAAATTTAAGGTACTCTTTGTTGGGCCTGGGAGTCAGATGGGGCAGACAGCCCTGCGAGTGCCGCATCATCCATTCTTAAATATCTTGTCCATTCACACACTTCAAAGCGATCTTGAAAAACACATAACCATCAAGATGTATAAAATGAACCTATTGTGATAACCAAATCCAATACAAGGCATAATAATAATAAGACACAGTTAATATATCAAACCAGGTAAGCAGTTTTCCTGTTTGTGTTGGTGATTAATAAACAATATGCATACATGTTTATCAGTGATATTTTTAAGGCAATAAAAATATATTCATTAGAATGAAGTTGTTGATATAGAAAAATGGTAGTCTTTATCTGCTGAACTGAACAATCACCTGACTGGACTGTTAATCAGATGGTCAATACTCTTAACTGTGTAAGTGGCCACCTAGAGAATGAGATTAAACCAAACCATTTGATGTAAATTGTTCAATGTACTGCAAGATTTATTCACTGGCCAGACAAATGCAGATATGATACATGTAACAACTGTTCAAAACTGATTCACATGTGCATTTTTGTATTGGCTTATAAAGATAAGGTTTCCTATAAATTTTTATCCACAACTGCATGGTTATGGGTGGACAGACAGGGAAGTTTGGTCCATAGATACCCTGTTTAGAGGGTTTGGGTGCTAATGGGTTCAGAGATTGCAATTATATATTACATATTGTAACGATCTAGTTAAGTTAAGCTTAAATATAGACTTGTGTCGGTGCCCATTTAACCCTATATCAGTGTATATGTACCTTGCTTGAAACCATGGGATTTGGTCTATCAAAGAAGTTAATACAATAAAAATGCAATGTCCGCATAGGGCTACACTATGCCAAGTGTATAGTGCATCGTCTTTCACTTTCAGAGATGGGACCGCCATTTAACGTGATCATCAGAATCACCAGAAACCAGACACGTCGTCCAATCTTGGGATCAAACCCACAACCTGTGGGTCGAAAGGCGATGCAGCCAACCAACCACCGTGTCGTCTCACGTTCGCATGAAACTGATAATAACACACCCCCAAATGATCGACTGCTCTTATTCTAAATGTTAAATGTAAATCACTTACCAGCATACTGCGTCTTCATTGTGCACATATTAAAACGACTGTTGAAAAAATGGTTGCTTCTAAATGCATGATCTAAGACGTTAGGTTCTCATAGCCACCAATAACTCGACCGTCAACACCGCACTGATGGTGTTTAACTTGAATCCGTTAACTTGTTTATCTGTTTATAACTTTATTGGCTACGCGTATGTTTTGTGTCTGTCAATCATTTCAGGGGATTGCTAAGGGCGAGAAATCCTTTAAAATAATCTATAAGTACACTTGAGCAGCCTACATATCAGCTACATGACGAAATATGTCGACATAACTCACCTCAATGGAAACTACACAACTGTCAGGTGGTACAGATTGCCAGATTTTAAACCACGTTTCGTCAGACACGACCGGAAGTGGCAATGTTGTTTGACAACCCTCGCCAATTCGGGATTTATAAATTATATTTGTAAATAGTCATTTAACAGTATATTTATCATCCATAGAACTAATATCAATGAATTTGTATCAATAATGATAATTAATTATTTTTTTGCATTTGTGTGAAATGTTACGAAAAACTTAACTTAATCCACATCCATACGTGATTCTGCGAGACCGATCTCTTCCTCGTGTTTCCATCATGAAGGTCCGCGGTCAGGTAAAAATGCTCCTTCAAATTATCAAATTGTGGACATTACTGTGTTAAATTGTTAATGAATATAGAGTAACTGAATCGCAAACGTATCTTACAATTACTGTGTTTAAGTTTTGGACCGTTGGTGAAAATTCAGCGGTCTTTTAAAAGTCGTTTAGGAAGTAGTATCCGCACATGCGGTAGACGACGTGTGTTGTCTCGCTGTGTACAACTTATGTTTGTCTCGTGTTGTCAAAAATAATGTTAACGGAATATATTTGTCATGTTTAATTTGGGTAATATTACCGTTGGAGTGTGTACATGCACATGTATATTACACAGTCTGCTTTCACTGCACCAATTGCCTTCGGTGGGCGGTATACCCAGTCACTGCACAGGGTTTCGTATCAGAAAGTAGGTTGAAGATAGAAATATAATCGATCTCATGACCCCGCTACTACTAAAAAACACAAGGGAAACAACGACCGGGCGCATCCCCGGTGGAAAACTTTTGATAATTACTCCCAAACCCATGTCATCTCACTCCAAACAGCTCAATTCGGTGGGAAAACGTCCATATTTATTCTCAACACACTCACTCGCCGTGAGCAGACCCTCTCAACGCATATTTGACCACTTTTTCGCAACTGAGCTCTAGTTCTGGCTGAAGTTGCGAAAAAAGAGATCATGAGATCGATTATATTTCTATCTTCAACCTACCTTCTGATACGAATCCCTGTGAGTCACTGGGCCAGGGTTTTCACAGCAAGCTTTTTGCCTCTGTTTATTGCCAGATAAGATCCATGTTTGTGACGCTTATTACTATTAGAACCCTAACCTGAATTAATCTGGGAAGATGCCTAATAGAATGAACAATTTTATGGATAATTGGTCTATGGATAATTGGTTTATTCCAACCTGTTCTTGTTCCTATTAATACATATAATATAGAAAGAATCAAGAAGTGAGATTTAATTGCAAACGATTACAGGTTGTTTCATACACTGGTTGTTTCGTGCACAATCCTGTAGGTTTCATACACGTTAGATAGGTTGTTTCAACCATTATGCTTAAGTAAGAACTTATTTTAAAAAATTATCCATATTCTACTAAGGCTTTGTTACGAGTTTAGCTTGAAAAATATGTTTTTTTCATACTCTCGCCAGGTAAGACGTCACATCAGGATAAGTTGCAATAAACCATAAAACTAGATATGGCCTAAAACACTTGTTAATTTACAACAATTGTAATTATTGAAAGAAAAATAACTGTAACAAGCATATCTCTAACACCTCGTATCCAGTGTTTGAAACGACTGCCAATGGGATGTATCATGCAACCATCTGTGTACGAAACGGCCTGTGTACGAAACAACTGCACACCATTGCAAACAAAATAGTACTTAAACTGTTGTAAGCTCATATGGTTGAATGTTGGCAGCACTCAGCATCTCTATTCCCCTCTCATCAATTCAGCTATATCGTTACTGTCTTGTGTGACAGCTCAGTGGCCACTTATATTCATGCTTTTGCTACCAACACATAAATGGTCCCAAATACCCTTCTCTAAATGCCTTTGTATGCAGATTGCATCAGCTTATGACGAATTATTATCTGAAACCACTAAACGCTCTGCCACTAGAGATGAACAAGTTTTGTTTACTAATGAGCAATCCATCTTGAATGCTGTTTGCCTACTCGTAATGGGATAGAATTGGGTCCAACAATGAATGAAGCGAAGTGGCACTGCGATCAAGTATAATGTCATGCTCATGCGGTTCTACTGGTTGATGCTCAAAATAAGTCGAAGGTCAATTTTAAAAGTTGAGTCATTGCAACTCACAGTCGGCGATGGAGGATGCTGAAATGCAACTTCGTGTCCGATGTTTCTGTTGCAACTCGAGTCAGAATTTTGGTTTCTTTATCCTTAATACTTCCCCACATGCTGCTGAGACCATTAAGTCTTAGTAATATGATTAATGCCAAGTTACTCATTTCATTCAGATAAATTGTCCTTCACATAATGCAGGTGCTAGTTCTGTAATTACTCATGTTATGACATATTTTTTTTAATATATAAAGCACTTATCCCTAGCGAGGTCACTGTCTATGTGATAAAACTTAGCTACTTAATATCATAGTGCTTATATCGAAAATATCCCACTTGTCGCCTTTCTTGTACTATTGTAGTCTTGAAAGTGAATCAAGAGGGAACAGCGACTTGAGATGGTTCTGCTTCAATATGAGATGTATGTAGGGGTTTATCTTATTCTGTTCTGCTAGCAGATTAATCTCAGTTTCATGGGAAAGGTCTGTTTTAACAGTTGCATCATTGCAACTCGAGGTCAGTGATGAAGGATGCAGTAATGCAATTTCTTGTCTGATGTTTGTGTTGCAACTCCGGTCAGAACATTTCTCCTTATCCTTAATATTTCACCACATGCTGCTGTGCACCATTAAGTCATAGTAATATGATGAATGCCAAGTTACTCATTTCATTCAGAAAAATTGTCCTTCACATTATGCAGGTGCTAGTTCTGTAATTACTCATGTTATGACATTTTTTTTTAATATATAAAGCACTTATCCCTAGCGAGGTCACTGTCTATGTGATAAAACTTAGCTACTTAATATCATAGTGCTTATATCGAAAATATCCCACTTGTCGCCTTTCTTGTACTATTGTAGTCTTGAAAGTGAATCAAGAGGGAACAGCGACTTGAGATGGTTCTGCTTCAATATGAGATGTATGTAGGTTTATCTTATTCTGTTCTGCTAGCAGATTAATCTCAGTTTCATGGGAAAGGTCTGTTTTAACAGTTGCATCATTGCAACTCGCGGTCAGTGATGAAGGATGCAGTAATGCAATTTCTTGTCTGATGTTTGTGTTGCAACTCAGGTCAGAACATTTCTCCTTATCCTTAATATTTCACCACATGCTGCTGTGCACCATTAAGTCATAGTAATATGATGAATGCCAAGTTACTCATTTCATTCAGAAAAATTGTCCTTCACATTGTGCAGGTGCTAGTTCTGTAATTACTCATGAAATTTTTTTTAAATGTTTAAAGGAGCACTTATCCCTAGCGAGGTCACTGTCTATGTGATAAAACTTAGCTACTTAATATCATAGTGCTTATATCGAAAATATCCCACTTGTCGCCTTTCTTGTACTATTGTAGTCTTGAAAGTGAATCAAGAGGGAACAGCGACTTGAGATGGTTCAGCTTCAATATGAGATGTATGTAGGCTTATCTTAAGCTAGAAAATGAATCTAAATGTTAAGTGTTGCAGATTACTTCTTTTTTTCTTCCTGCAATATTCCACCTTATTGTTGGTAACCTTTCGACATGGATTGTGAAAGTGATATTTTTGAATGGAGAATTTATCAAATTGGCGAATGAATCTAAATCATGCATTTGAAATCACCTATCCCTAGCCAGGTCACTGAGTGTGACAACTGAGCTATACTGTAACATGTTGCTGACATTAAATATTCCACTTGTTGCCTTTCTTGAGCTTTTATGGTCTTTAAAGTGAATCAAGAGGGAACATCAGGTTAAGAATTAACTGTCAGTACATATAATATTTGATGCACAGATCTTCAATGTTCATTCTGATGTTTTATTTTCTGAACTCAACAGTATTTTGCTACTTATAGATAACTCTTTTGATACTCAGTATCAGCGAATAAAATTACACAGGGGTGGTGGGCGAAATGGCCCCCGTAATGTTAAATTCTGCCCCAAAATATAGATAAGGGTGTCTTTTTCATGTGTAGCCCCTAAAAATTATGGATAACCAGGAAAAAAAGAGCCCGCCCCCTCCATATATACACATCGATTGTTTGTACTCGTGAAATATTTCTGGATTTAAGCACTTGTCCAAAAGCCTGGTGGCTGTATTACTGTTTAACATGATCTACTAGAAAGAGCACCTTTCTTGAGCTGCAGGGAAAACGATCTACCTATCATAGAACAAGTATTAAATAAGCAATGTCATGAGTAAATACTAGGAGTAGTAAGTTTTTCACCTATGAAGGGTTATGAATCTGTTGAAAAAATATGTGAATAATGTAGATGTTGTTATGTAATGATCACATGTCCACTTCTCATCCTGTGGAATAAAGCACTTATCCCTTAGCCTGGCTACTGAAACTGTGTGGCTTTTTATGAGCTAGAAGAAAGTGCTGAGAGCGTCTTTCCACTTGTCGCCTTTCCTGAGTTCTGATAACCTTGAAAGTGAATCAAGAGGGAACATGTCAAATTTAACTTCTGTATGGGTCCGGAAATTGACTGTGACTTACAAAATAAAGTCACTTCAGTTGTTCGTATAATTCATGTCTCTTAAAATCACATGCCTACAGGTCCTTATGCCAAGCTTCCGAGCTGCTTTCTTTATATAATATATGTATATTGTTATATACACATAACAGGCTTTAAAGTTGCGATATGTGCTCTAAAATTGCCCTTAAAACGCTCCGAATTCTTGATTGCGAGTTTCTCCTTGGTTCCTTTGTACACTGCTTATTACCGGGATATGCATGGGTACAGTACTCGGGAGAATGACGCGCCATATAAATGTAGACTTCTTCCCTTCCCCATTTGGCTCACCTTGGCAGGGAGAGTTCTCATACAATTCAGCCACCTTGTTCGTCTCTTTTGCATTCAATTTTGTCTGCCTCAGTTGTCCAATGATAGGCTAGCTTATTAGTGTATATAAAATTGTTTGCTTTAAGCACTTACAGTGGTGTGTTAACAACAACTTTCCACTTACCTGATCTTGATGAGTATGATTGCAGTGTGAAAAAAAGGGTGAATAAGAGGTGGGACGTACACATGCGTGTGACAAGTAAATGCTGTTATCTTTTCACTTGAATTCCTTGTTTATAGTTGAAGGAGTACAAAATCATTGGGCGCATGATGCCCACTGAGAAGAACAGGAGTCCGCCCCTGTATCAGATGCGCATCTTTGCCGCGGACAAGATCATGGCCAAGTCTCGCTTCTGGTACCATGTCAGTTTGCTTCGCAAGATGAAGAAGACTCAAGGTGAAATTGTTCTCTGCCAGCAGGTGACTGACTGATGCTCTCTGGGTTGTGATTGTACTGTTGTCTCTTTAGGGCTATCTTATTGATATATTACATTTTAGATATTATCATTTTTAACCTGTGTTTCTTGATATATACATATGTGATTAAATTCAGTGTTTTTATGAATTATTGTTATAAATGAGTCAATGAAGTATACATTTGATACTTGTATTGGACAGATCAATGAGAAAAACCCAGTGGCTGTGAAGAACTTTGGCATCTGGCTGCGTTACGATTCTCGTAGTGGAACCCACAACATGTACAAGGAGTACCGTGATCTGACCACAGCAGCAGCTGTCACTCAGTGCTGTAAGTCTTGGAGCGCTTCCTTACCTCGCTCTGCATTGTAACTGTTACCATTAAGAAAAGCTAAAAGGAGGGGTCATACAGTCTAACAATGGTATTGTGAAAAATCATTTAATAGTATGATAAGAATTATCAGAAACAAACTAAATGATGTTGTTTTTAGAAAGTAGCTTGTTAAGGGCCTAAGACAAAGTCAGTAAGGTTTGTCTGCCGGATGATGTTACGGTGGTTGGGGCCGCTTACATCAGTTGAGACAATTAAGTCAACGTTTTCACTTGTATAAACGATAAGTTACGATGATGGTCTAACCCAGCTCGCTGTACTCCCCAGTGGGGTGATGATGAAAAGGGTTCAACCCATTGATGCTGAGTGACTTGATCAAGCTGGTCTTTGTCCCTCAAAAGTGAAATTATCTCAATGCATTAACGACAGTATAATATGGCTTAAGCAAATACCAATGATTTCTTTATAGAATTTGATGAAGGAAAAAGTACTGAATACACAATGCTATGGGAAATTGTTAGGGGTAGTATTTTTGTCTTTATTTCTTGAAATACAGCACTTGGATTGTGGATGTATATTATAATTTTGAATATAGTAAGTACATGGTTTAATGTGATGGAATGTCTGGAAGTCGCAATGATGGTCTAACCCAGCTCGCTGTACACCTCAGTGGGGTGATGATGAAAAGGGTTCAACCCATTGATGCTGAGTGACACTTCGCCAGACAAACATTTTGAGGATGATACTAATGGACTAATAATGATCATCTGAATAAGTACATAACTAAACACCAACCAAGTTTTAGTTGAATGAAAATCTCACATCCTCAATTACATTTCTAGATTTTATACCTTGGTTGATGAACTGGTGACCTGAGTCAATGTACTATTTACTGTTGCTTGTTGGTGTTGCAATGATGGTCTAACCCAGCTCGCTGTAAACTCCAGTGGGGCGATGATGAAACGGGTTCAACCCATTTATGCTGAGTGACATACAATGACATTTTATCATAATTTTTACTTACAAGGTCTGGCAATTTTTGATATCATTGGATAAAGCAAAATTTCAGATATCCAAAAGCATGTCAGAAACTTTAAAAAGGATCGTCAGTTTTCAATTAGGCTATCTGTTGTTTTTAGTGATTTAGGTTTTTATCTGATGTGCTAAGTCGCAATGATGGTCTAACCCAGCTCGCTGTACTCCCTATAGGGGTGGTGATGAAAAGGGTTCAACCCCATTCATGCTGAGTGACTTAATGGAATATTTAATGCCCGTCCAACAGCTTGACAATATACCAGATTAAACTTAATTTGTGCCACATCAGACTATGGCAACATAGCACAGGTGTCAGATATTGAATGTTGATTTGACAAGAAACTACAATATTTAAGCAATGACTTCTCTGAAAGTGACTGTCACAAGGTGGACTCAAGGTCAATACTCTGTTGTGTGGTTGGTGTGAAGTTTGGATGATGATAAGTCGCAATGATGGTCTAACCCAGCTCGCTGTACTCCCTATAGGGGTGGTGATGAAAAGGGTTCAACCCCATTCATGCTGAGTGACTTAATGGAATTTTTAATGCCCTTTCAACAGCTTGACAATATACCAGATTAAACTTAATTTGTGCCACATCAGACTATGGCAACATAGCACAGGTGTCAGATATTGGATGTTGATTTGACAAGAAACTACAATTCATTAAGCAATGACTTCTCTGAAAGTGACTGTCACAAGGTGGACTCAAGGTCAATACTCTGTTGTGTGATTGATGTGAAGTTTGAATGATGATAAGTCGCAATGATGGTCTAACCCAGCTCGCTGTACTCCTATAGGGAGTGGTGATGAAAAGGGTTCAACCCCATTCATGCTGAGTGACTTTATACTTGTAGCTAGTATGGTTGCACTGTACTTGTTAATTCTTGTAATATATTTGACTGTGTTGATTGTGTGACAGATCGTGATTTAGGTGCACGTCACCGAGCCAGGGCTCACTCTGTCCAAATCATGCGTGTGGAGACCATCCCTGCCAACAAGTGCAGAAGAACCATTGTCAAACAGTTCCATGTAAGAACCCCTCGTAGAAATTCATTCCAGCTTTGTTTTGATTTTATTCATTCATGGCTGTTATGAGCATTTATAACATTCAGCAATGTAAATGCTTAGTCAGAGGTAACTTGTTTTGGTGAATTCTGTTAGTTTCATATCTACAGGTTCCACAGATAACTGATATAATAGTTGTTTATTATGTTTCCAGGACAGCAAAATCAAGTTCCCTCTGCCCCACCGTGTTTCCAAGAGGCTGCACTACCCACGCTTCACAACAACACGCCCACACACCTTCTTCTAGATGTTGGATGGAGTGCAGTGTACTCAAAAACCTTCAATGGGAATAAACATTCATGCTGGATACGTTTTATTGTCTTTACTTCAGTGAATGAAATGCAAGTTCTAAGTACAATTCCATATGTAGATAAATTGACAGTTTGTAGGGTGCTTCTTGTGACTATTTCCTGGATATTATAAAGATGCGTGTGCGAAAATGATCTTGTTAAACTCTCACCTTGTTATGGCAAGGATACTGGACAAGCACCAAATTTGTTCTACATATATATAGATGCTGCTCTACTGCAGTTGTAGATGTCATTTTTCATGTTTTGGTCAAATGTAGCATCAATGACAGTAATTTACTAATTCTGCTCAATTCTCCCAAGGTTAACTTCTCACAGATGGTTTTTAGATACATGAAAGTACATTTTCAGCCTAGTAACTGCGAAACAAGGAAGTGTCTGATGTGAAAATGTGTGCCCATTGGTCCTTTGAAAACAAATTGACGGATTGGCTCAAATGGAAGGGATTGTGACCGCCTATGTTATATCATTAACGCTTTTAAAGCAAGCAAATCTGTCCATGGAATAATTGATTCCCTGTGTTCTGTTCTACGAAGTGTTTATAGCTCTGCTCATGCACAGAGCTGTTCATATACCTCAGTTCATGCATCAGTCAGTTCATAAACTTGAGGTGGCACGTTTTCAAGCAAGATACCACCCCCAAATTTCACATGGACCTAAAAAAATCATATGTGATGACCATTTCCTTATAAACATGCCAGCTGTCCCAAACTACTACAGGATCTCACTGAAGTTGATTGCTCTTTGCAAACCAAA
The DNA here is from genome assembly GCA_034190875.2 of Urechis unicinctus. Lineage (NCBI taxonomy): Eukaryota > Metazoa > Annelida > Polychaeta > Xenopneusta > Urechidae > Urechis > Urechis unicinctus. The sequence continues at coordinate 9,606,285 of CM067343.1, read as the reverse complement.
AATCATTCCCACATAACTAGTCTGCGTGCGAGAATCCAGGGGTTCCGCTACGCTTCTCGCCCTAGAGTCTACGTTAGGACAAGGTCTAAAACTGGCGCGTCCGAATATTCATTAGACACGTTCGTTAATCTTCGTGACCAATCAATGCAAAGGTTGTGACCCGGATTGACCTTAATTGCGCGCGTCTGGCTCATTAAACTGGCTTGTGATACGCACCCTCGGTTTTATGTGGCGTCATGTACATTGTTGTGGAATGTGGTCTGCGTCCAATGTGAACACAATAATTGTGTTCACATTGGACGCAGACCACATTCCACAACAATGAAGACATTGAATGTCTTCTGGAATTATGGGGCGTCTCAAAAGTTCAAATTGTCACCACAACAAGCGCTATTAATCGCTTAGCTGCATGATAGTATGTTAAAATAGTCATTTAAAAAGAACCAGTTGTGTGCCTGCTTCTCTCAACTGTGTGATTAACGGTGCCACTCAGCGTGGAACAACAAATCGGGGCGTTGTAGAATGTGTGCCCGGCTCAAAAAAATCACTCGTCCGGTTGGATAAGTTGACTTGGCAAGTCACTTGTCCGACTAGCCGTGCACGACGTTTATTATATTTATATTACCGCCATTTATTTATATTACCGTCGTGCTCGGCTATTGTCCGACTAGCCTAGCGCGACTCGTTTAGAATGATATCTAACATATATGGTACAAGGTATATATATATATAATATAAAGTCGAGATATATGAATATACCACCCCCTTATATATATATATATATCTTTATATATATAATATATATATATATATATATATATGTGGTTTTGAACTTGTATATATATGTTGCTGTGTTTCTATATATACCGCTATCCCAAATTGATATACTATAAATATATACCACGGATGATATCACCAGCCGAAAAGGGATTACCGTCGTGCGCGGCTATTGTCCGACATTACAAATCACTTGTCCCGGCAAGCGGACAATCATTGGTGTCGAACCCTGTCCCATTCCAAGCATTGCATCGAGAGCAGTAGCTAACAAGGTGTAGCAAAATATTTCCCTGTCCCAGCAGCCACATTCACAAAACAGTCACGACCCATCAAGCAGCCGAGCAAACAAGTATTTAAAACGGAGCGTACCAAAACAAATATGACGCCGAATCTTCGGAAAATTTGACACTGACCAATGAGAGACAGTGACTCAAAAGTACCCGAGAGTTACCGAGAGACACGGATTGTGATTGGAGCATCCAAAATCTGGGATGCTGCACCAGTTCAAGACGGTACCCTAGCCTAGACTGTTGGCGAGACTATATATTGAATATCATTAACATGTAATCAGGGCCCGCAGCCAACAGGCTAGGGGAACTTGACTACCACATAACCTTTGAATCCTGATTTATTTGAGAAGATTTTCAACAGCTAGGTGATATTGGGACTAAGGTGGAAGAGGGCGAGTATCGCCCGTTACCCACAGTGATCCAAATCTGGTTGGTCATGGTATATGGCCCAGGCAATGAAACCATGACTGCATAAAACGTTACCTTGCTTCAAATAGGACTAATCTATGATAGACGTCACCTTAGCCATGAGATGATTTGTATGCCAAGAGTATCCCAATGTGGCACATCCTGTGCACAAATCTAAAGCTGATAAATAAATACATGACATATTTGCCGGCATATTTGATATCCTTAGCCTTCATAATCATGTCAATATAACATTATCCGCATCAGTATAAGTGTAAGATTTTTTGATATCAACGTTAATGTGGCGGTCAAGAGAAGCGAATTCAATAAAAACACAATGGGTAACTTCGGGCCGACGACCCATAGCGTGCGGACTTGAATCCACATAAAATCCACCAGTGCCGTTTTCAAAACATAAGCAAATAGCAACAAGTTAAAGGAAAAAAACTTTATATTTCTCTCGATCTTTCATATCTTCCGCACAACAAATAAATAGTCATCAGGGCCGTGGTGTCTATTAGTGAACTTTCGTCCATAGGGGCGCTAACTTTAGGCGTGTGATGCGCAGATTACGGTAGTGAAGTTAACCGGAAATGGTATGATTTCTGGGTTGAAGCATATGTCGTGACGTCAAATTTCACCGGTTGGCCAAACTGACGTGGCAGAGACAGATTTCTTCAAATTACTGTTGCTTATGTTTACTTTGTTGGACTAATTCTTTTTTGTGGGGACACAAGGATATCCGTCCTTCGCTGCTACGTTTATTCATTAAGATCTGTGTCGGCAAAGACTGATTTTACCACATAGACAAAATGGGCTTGACGCTCTCAAATGTATTCCAAAGGCTCTTCGGCAAGAAACAGATGAGGATTTTGATGGGTAAGCACACTTAAGTTATTGTCGGATTTACTTGAAAGATCTGTGGTGACTTCAATATATAGGAAATGTATAAACTATTGATTTAGGGTATGAGCGCATCACTAAATGCCCTTGCCTCACCTAACCTTATCATTCGCACATTCGGGCTAGAGAAAAAAACCCAGTAAGCGTTTATCTGTTCATATTCCTGTCAATCAGCTGCACAACTTCTTTATTTAAAATGAATATGATGTTCTATCGTCATTGCTTTCCAAATCACTCGGTTTCATACCGTCTGAAGCTTGTGAGCTAGCAAAATATGACGTTTTCTCTTTTGTTTGGGCACGTTTAAACTTCTCAGTCTGAAATTGTGAATGTTTTTCCATAAGGATGCAGCAAATATATGTCTAAAAAGTGCCTTAATACTGAGTACTTCTTGTTCCATTGAGGTTATATATATATATATATATATATATATATATATATATATATATATATATATATATATATATATATATATATATATATTGTCCATACATATGATGCATCGTTTGATACTAATTTGAAAACTTCCATAATATATCTCTTAGTAGAAATGTGTGTTTTGTTTTGTTTCATTTGTTAACCATTTGCTTTCTGTTTACAGTGGGTCTTGATGCAGCTGGAAAGACCACAATATTGTACAAACTTAAGTTAGGAGAAATCGTCACAACCATTCCTACAATTGGTAAGTGAAATAACCTCATGTGACTATGATCAATATATCATTTAATCTTCACATTCTGTGATTTCTTCCATTCTTATGATTTACAAGCAAGGATCATACAGACACCCTGATATCACTGACAACCACGTAAATAATGGTCTATTACTGTTAATATTCCCTGATAATACCATACATTTAAGTTCCGAGAAACTGTTATGAGACCAATTTTACAAGTAGTAATCTGCTTTGAGGCTCCAATGTTAGTGGTGAGTGCAACTGTGGGCATGTTGGTTCTTATAGATATATTACAATTGGCATGCTGTTGTTAAACTTGAGTTTGGATTACAAGCCAAGAGAGCCAATGGCTGGCTTTGTATGACTTAAATGCTTTCTTGTACCACTTAGAATTGGTGAGAATGATAGAGTGAGCTCTCTTAGCATAGCTGTGCTGTCTTTGATTCAATTAAATGCATAAATGACATAGTAGAAAATAATTCACCTTCTTTTTGACAGTCAAACAAACAATAATGTTACGGTAACCAGTGAATATAATACATAAAGTAGGTGAATTCATTGATAATAACTAATTGGTCAGTAGTAACAAGTATTAAGCTTTCATAATTTTCATGCAAAAACTCAATATTACCATTACCTTTCATATTTTTCACATTATCCATTACAAGGTTTGAACCAGCAACTCTGTGGGTCTGTATGTGTTTCTCTATTATTTCATGACATGGTGGCGATTAATGCATAAACATTGTTCATCTACCAGCATCTACCCTACCAGCATTTCAGCAATGAGTTGTGACACAATTCAACACAGCATTACACCTACCTGAATCTATTAAGCATCAGCAGATATAACCATGATCATTAAATGTAATTGTAAGATACCTGCCCTGTAACCATGATTATAGGCTGTGCTTATTTTATACAATATAAATCAAATCTACAATTCACACAACAATGGTAATGAAATAAGAACTTATCAGATGACAACTTGCAGGTGCTTCTTCCTTATCAAGTCCTCATTAAGGAATGCTGTTTGATTTAGCGACACAGTTTTGTAATGAACCTATTGATCGGCTTGCAGGATTCAATGTAGAGACTGTAGAGTACAAGAACATCAGCTTCACAGTGTGGGATGTGGGAGGACAGGACAAGATCCGTCCCCTGTGGAGGCATTACTTCCAGAACACACAGGTAAAGTCAGCCTCCTTTGGGTCACCATATATATTAAAATGAACCTGGCTTGATATATATTCTAGTTGAATGGTGCTTGGTCTGTAGTCCTGTATTGACTGGTGATGTGGATATGTTGGCAGGGTCTTATCTTTGTGGTGGACAGCAATGATCGAGAAAGATGTGCTGAAGCCAAGGAGGAGCTCAACAAAATGGTAACTTGTCTTCTGTATGATTACCACCTGGGCCGTTCAGCTTCTTATCATCATAGTTGTACTATTAATAGAATGGTTGATATAACTACAAATAGATGAGAGTACAAGGGGATGTTATCAGCTGTTGTAGACTATTTGATCAGTGATTACATTGGTCACTAGCTGCTGTAGCTGCATCATGACAAGCTGATAGCATCAAAGATGAAAGCTTCATCACCTACTAAATGTAACAATGAATAAATGATAACAACAAAGTATGTTCTGTTGTTCAGCACAGACATCAATTAATCTCCATTCCAGGTCTATAGACAATAGTAGTTTTCTGTAATTATTTGTAGAGGCTGGTGTTGTGTAAGTTGACTGTGAGACATCCCTGGGTTTTGTCTCTACAGGTTCATGAAGATGAGTTGAGAGATGCTGTAGTTCTAGTGTTCGCCAATAAACAAGATCTTCCCAATGCCATGACAGCTGCTGAAATCACAGATAAGCTAGGACTCAATAACATGCGAGGCAAAAGTGTGAGTTGTTTTTCTCTTGAACACCTAACTAATTCATTTACGGTGGTATTTTCAATCTTGAATTACCATGAATTCTTTCATTGCAGTGGTATATCCAAGCTGCATGTGCTACTCAAGGTCAAGGACTATACGAGGGCCTGGATTGGATGTCAAATGAGCTGTCCAAACGCTAACCTGTCTTGGTTTTATCATTGTCATCATCATAGTCAATCTATAAATGACTCTCCCTACATGATCCAAAACATACTAACTGGAAGTTATTTTGCAGAAAATGTATGTAAGTTTCTTATTAGCTGCCTTGGATTGGGAGATGGTTCAATCTGTGGATATCATTAACAAAATAAATGACTCAATTTCTGTTCATTTCAATATTGGCAAGCATTTTATCTTGGTATTTGTGATATGTCCCGATTTTTGTATCTTTTGTGAAATCTTTTGTAGTGTCTCATTTCATTTCATTCCAATTGGCCCTTATTTCTTGTGTTCTTTGTCGCTGCAACCTGGTCAATACATAGACAAATAACGTCATGTACCGAGTGGTTTTTTTCCACATTTGTGCACTGTCCTATGAATCTTTTGTGTGATGGTATTTAGGAAAATAATTAACTAACTTGAGTATGCAGCAAGCATTAATGTATCACTCATTTGTACATGGTTGAATAAAATTAGGACCCTTAGAAATGGGAGGGAGTGATCGTTTGATGTGGGGACAAACAATGTTGTGGGGAATGTTGTTTGTGGGATTTGTATGTATCAAGGTGATTTTCATTTTATTTCTGTAATTTTAGTGATTCTTTGGTACATTTTATGTACATAATGCTACCATGTTAAGTGAAGCACATTTGCAGCTTCTGAGAAATGAATGAAAATGCTCTTTGGATGGGACATCTGTTTGGGCTTTAGTTTTTATTATTCCATGTCAGAACCATAGAACTACTCTCATGATGCACCCAATAAATGTCTCATTCCCCAGATCAACATTTGATATGACAGGAAATGTCGATCCTCTCAACAATTGACCTATTGTACGTATATGGTTAATTGATCAAATATAGAAAGGGTTGGTTTTGAAATAAGAACTGCCATCGATGTCATGGACATTTCTCACATACTTGTGTGTTCTGTATAATTGTATGAATAAAATATTTAAGACATTTCGAGTGTTTGTCTCAGCCATGTGGCCAAGGCACTCATTTTCTTTCACTAGATGTCATTAGGCGTTGAAGATCTGCTACTTTTGACATGATTTTCTAAAATATTTTTTGTGACAAGATTATATCATGATGCTAAATTTGGTTTATATAGTAGGGCAGCATGCTTGCTAGATGATAAAACGTGCCATAATACGTTCACAAATGGTGAGATGGCCAGATGAAATGGTTAACATATGGCTCTGGAGTGAAGGTATATGAAAAGCTTTGCTGAACAGCAGAGCTAAAACTATAGTGCATGAGATTTTCACTAGTAACTATGGGGCCAAAGGTCATGCCTAGCTGATTGTTAGTATGCAATGATTCACAGCAAGTCATATTTGGGGCAGCAAGTTTTCCTCTTATGCAGGGCTGAATTTTCAGGTAAAGGGGACATTCAAAAATACTTCAGACAACCCTACCCCCCTATAATGCCCCATAACTCTTGCCCAGACAACCCCCTCCTTAAAGTAACGCTGACCTACATACCACCCCTCAGACGTTCTGAACCCAAAATGATCAATGTGCAATTCGTATTGTAGGTAGTGCACACAGGAATGACAGTGCGTATGTGAGCGATTCTACCATCAGAAGTTCATCTTTATTGGGTTAACATTGACAAAGGTTTTTCTCTAGTAATCAAGGGGTCAAAGGTCACAGGGGGCTGATTTTTGGTTTGCAAAAAGCCATCCATGTGTAATTTTGGGATGGTTGTTTGCTTAATATAAACACGTGCCACCAAAAGTTTCCAAACGGACAGTCGGAAGCCGGAGCAAAAGGGCAGAGTTGAGAACACAGATTTATATTTGAAGAGAAATAAACCAATAATAATATAGTTTATTTGGGAGCACAATTACATTCGGTGACAATTAATTCACAATGTCACACCATTCAAATCACACAAGCACCAATTTTGGCAGCCTGAATCGATATAGCAAAAACATGTTTGACAGGGAATCTATAATGATTGACTGCTCATTTCAAATTCCTCCAAAACAGAGGTACTTCTTGTGAAGATACTCTTCAATACCATATTTTCCACCCTCTGTCCCAAGACCAGACTCTTTTACCCCTCCAAATGGAGCCTCAACAGTGGACATGAGACCCTCATTTATACCAATCATGCCCATCTCCATACGCTCAGCGGTACGCCATATTTGACTGATGTCATTGGAGAAGAAATAGCCTGACAGTCAGAAAAAAATACATTGAAGCATTGCTGTTCACAAAAATTGACCAAAACATTGAACAGGTGAAAACACTTCTCAGTATTACTTCATGCAGCACATATCATAAGACCGTTCAAACATAAACAGCAATGAAAAATCAATAAGACCTACCAGCCAAACCAGATGACGTTGAATTAGCTATTTGTATTGCCTCCTCCTCAGTTGAAAATCTGTAGACAATGATAAAATAATGAGAGAGCTTGAGAGTGAAATGCAACTGCTGTTGTTTACATGCAGCAGTGAATAAAGTAAAGACTGATATTAGGCTTTATAACTCCCAATCTATCTACACATGTGGTTCCATGTTCATTAGTAATTAAATCACTAGTCATTTTAATGCAAAATCCATATCATCACACCCCACCCCAACCCAGCCCAGCTCGATCTGTGCCAGATACATTTGGTTGTTGTATGAAAATCATATACATTCATCAAAACATACTTGATAATTGGTGCAACGGGTCCAAATGTTTCTTGTTTGGCACATAACATATCTGTCGTGACATTGGCCAACAAGGTGGGCTCGAAAAAGTTGGGCCCCTGCTCGTGCCGCTTGCCTCCCACCAAAACAGTCGCTCCTTTGGATACTGCATCAGTAACATGTTCCTCTGCCTGCAGGTAAAACAGAACAAATAAGTTAAAAATGTGGTTACTGAACAGCTAAAAATCTTTGGAAGCACTATTTTTCTGGCTAAAAATAGTGCCTACCTTGTCAACACCCCGGCTGTTGATGAGCGGACCTTGAGTCGTGTCTTTGTTGAACCCGTCGCCAACTTTCAACTTGCGAATGCTTGCTGCATATGCCTCTACAAAAGCATCATAGACTCCCTCTTGAACCAGGAAACGGTTGGCACAAACGCAAGTCTGTTACAACATGTGATAAAAGATCATTAATGTATACTTGCTGAACTGATGCAGCCACTTTTGCCAGTCTCCGCTCAACGTGAAGTCAAATAAGAAATAGCAACTAATTCACTTCTGGATATTGTTTTGCACAATATTACAAAGACATCAAAGCATGTTATCACATTATGATATTGTCAAGGTCATTTGGCATCAAACACTAGTGGAAATGATGGCCTGATTCAACAGGAAATTTTCACATGTTAGAACATATAAGGGGAACCTTGCTCTGTAAAAAACTGTGCTATGATGAGGCGTTTTTGTTGTGCTAAGGTGATGGTCAGACAGACAAACCCACAATTATTCAGACACAGAAATCAGATTATTATTATATGGATGTGTTCCATTCACAGTAAGTGTAAGATTTAGGGAGAAATGAGGCAGATATTGAATAGCTGAAGTGGAATTTTGGCTGTGAGTGAGGGGCAACTTGATATCCATTTATATCATGGTTATGAATTCCTGGAGTTGTATTTTTATTAAATATATCAACACAGTAGTTCTACCTGCATATGTCAATCAACGCACCTGGCCACTTCCTCTAAACTTGCAGGCCATCGCACCAGCTACGGCCAGGTCAACACTAGCACTGTTAAAGACAATGAAGGGAGCATTGCCTCCCAGCTCCATGGACACTTTCTTCATGGTAGAAGCGGCTTGCTTGGTCAAGATCTGAAATGGTAATATGCTCCTGATAAGGCACATAACAGATAAAAAAGAGGAGCAAAGTTTAGAAAAAGGATCCATGTATATCTCAAGTGATGTGCGACATGCGCTCGAGGTTGTTGATGAAGGAACATGAACTTCAGGCGTAGGGTTAAGAAGAAACTTAAACTTTATTGTTCACTATGACTTTAGAATTTAAGATGGAGCTTTGCCAAAAGATGGAGAGAAAAGTGTCGAGCTTGGAGGGGAGGAGAAATGAATTTTTAAAGATCAAAGTGATTCCCTCAACGACTCAGGAATGTTACCCTAATTCTCATGGGATATGCAGTAGCCTGGTCAGAGGATAGGTGTGGCAATAAGATATGGGGTATGAATGAGGAGAGGGGTCGGTGGCTGGCAGGTGACACGTGGACACGTCACAACCGTGGACATGACCGATAGGGGCACGTTATGATAATGGACAAAGTTGTGGCATAATGTTCTTTTGACACATCATTCATTACAAATACAAGCATCAACATGCAGATGTGTCATATTCATCACGAAGAGAAATAGTTGAACCTATGATTTAACATTTATGTAAGCGCTAATTAGTTGATGGGTGAACTTATACACATACAATATAGAATTCTGGTTATCAAGCACCAGCTGAACACATGAACAGATGGACCATTGTGGGTAGTTACCAAACAGTTTTGAGCAATTTAAGGGTGATTACCTTCCCCACCACTGTAGAACCTGTAAAGGAAATCTTAGCCACCATGGGATGCTCTGTCAAGGTCTTTCCCACAGAGTCAGCATTATCACGGGAGCAAGTGACACAATTCAGGACTCCAGCAGGTATTCCGGCCTCATGTGCTAACTGTAAAGATCAAATGGAAAATATAACATAAAGTCAGACTACATCACAGGGGTGGATATCAGCTGTTGATTCCTATGGATCATATCAGTATCAGTTGTGATCTGATGCTAAATACAAGTGTGATGTATGAATTCAGGTTTCATGCTGATGATGCAAAGGGATTCGCTTGTTCCAAACCTACAACATTTGGGTCCAATTGATAACATAATATTTTTGAAATCTGCAAACCTCCCTAGAATGATTGCTACCACTTCATTCCCAATAAGCTCACTCTACATCAATGACACCACTGCTTCACTTTCAATTAGATCCAATTCATAACAACACTGTGCATTATTGTGTGATTTAAGTCCCTTATGACCGCTGCTCACATCGCAAAGGGCGAGGGCAGAGAAGGGAGTGTCTTCTGCCGGCTTCAGTACAACACTACACCCTGCAGCCAATGCTGGGGCAGCTTTTCTGGTTATCATAGCATTGGGAAAGTTCCACTGGAACACAAAATGTAAGAATGTAAATATAGATTTAAAAAATCCCCACAGGCTTTCATTGTTCTCAAATGTTGTTGTAAAATAATTAAGAATAGCAAAAAAATAATTACTTAAAATTTAATGACTGACAGATGATTGCATGCTCAAGAAAGGTTACTCACAGGAGTGATCATACCAGCAACCCCTACTGGCTGTTTGATAACCACTATGCGTTTCTGGGGATTCGGACTCAGTATGGTATCGCCATAAATTCGCCTTCCTTCTTCTGCATACCACTGCACGAAGCCTGCACCATAACCAATCTCACCTCTGGCTTCAGCAAGTGGCTTGCCCTGTGCAAAGGTACTTATGTATAAACTCTTACAGCTAAGATATGTGAATTTAAAATAACCTGTTTGCATTCAATTAATTCATGAATTAACTGGAACCTAGACAGCATTTAAAAAGAATATTAACATTCCTTTTTATCCAAGCATAGGGTAAGCAACAATTTGCCATGTTTCTTAAGAAGGTGAAGTCACATATCATAGTTAGAATTTGAGTAGGTAATATTACTTACATTTTCCGCAGTGATAAGTTTAGCAAGTTCCTCTTGGTTTTGGGTGATCAAATCAAACCACTTGTTCAAGATAACGGAACGTTCCTTGAGGAAACAGAAACAATAATCAAAATAAGTTCCAACATAGCACCAGTATTTGGAACACTTCAACATAAACAGCTGGTAGAAAACAATTAGGAAAAGCCAATCTCACCTTGGCAGTTGTGGCTTTCCAGCTGTAGAAGCCTTTGTAAGCAGCCTGGATAGCTTTTTCCATGTCCACCTCATTCATGTCAGGCACTGATCCCAGGACCTCACCAGTCGCAGGGTTGGTAACTGGTCACAGTAGCACAGTATAGGGAAGCTCACGTGCAATAAGCGGTGCATTTGTACCAAAGATAGTACAGCTATTTGCAAAAGGACAGTACGCCAAACATTTGATCCATTATCATTCAACTGAAAATGATATTAAAATGAAATCATTGCAATGCACATGCACAGGTTCTTGAACAAGGTGAACTGTTAAAATATCTCATAGGTCATAGTTCAAGGTAAACATGAGTTTGCAAACTAATTTTACAACCACATACACGTTTCTTCCCTAAAAGACAAAGACAGAGAGTCTAGCCACGATGCATGGTGCAAATGATGGTTCACTGGGTTCACCAGTATAAGCCCTATGCAAACCTTCAAACGTTTTGCCATTGGAAGCTGCAGTCCATTCTCCATTGATGTAAGCCTTGTCACGTATGAAGGTTGAAGCAGATCGCACCCCACTGGCAGCAGCTGGTACCTTGTCCATGGTTACTTGTAATAGAAGTTGGAAATGCTTCCGTGAACTAAATAGCTGTCTGGCTCCTGACAAACGTAGCTGCAAAAGAGTTATTACTTTATTAATGTCCAACTTAGAACCATGACCCTGTGCTGATGCTGAACTTACAGCATGAGAAGTTCAAAGTATAAGTGCACCTCGTATGATCCAGGTAGATAAGGTGGGCACGTGGGTTGAAGGGTCGTAAACTGGATTGCTAGAGAATGGTGCACAAGCCATGCTCTATTGGCAATGATTTGCATAATTCATTGTACAATAGGTCACTGTCAGCACTGGTAAGGTAGAGCAGATTGATGCCTAGATAAGAGAAGTACACTATGGACTATGGTAAAGAGTTGAACAAGGGGAGGCATTCAACCACTGCAAAATTAACAAAACACCATATATACTCTTATTAATCAGCACACACTTAATGAGTATTTCATACTTGTGAAATGTGAATACCTGAACTTGGGCAGTATTCATGCTTCTTAAAGGTAAAAAACAGTTGTGGTAGTTGGTGGTAGCAATCAAGAACGGTCTAAATGTGGTACAACTGGAATGGATTTAACTTATAACTGACCTAACCTATTACTTAGTGATCAACCATATCCTTAACTCTATGTGGTCTCAATCCAATGCAGGCTCAAAGCCATTGCTCAGTACTTTATGGCAAGTATATATGAATATATATATATACACACACACACAGAGATATAATATATATATATATATATATATATATATATATATATGTATATATATATATATATATATATATATATATATATATATATATATATATATATATATATATATATATATATATATATATATATCAGACATTGTGAAGGAATTTCAAGCTTTACCGGACCGCGGTCCGGAAAAGTTAGATAAACTTACCGGACTGAGAATTTTTTTACTGGACCGAAGTTTTGACAAACATATATGACCACGCTGTGCTTTTAAAAATCCGCGTGAAATCTACTTGTGCGTTTCCGGCAACCATGGAATCACCCGAACTTCCGAAGTCGAATGACTAACGAACCAGCGAAAATTATAAATATTGACAGAAAGACGAAAGAGACGTGAAACAGCGAATTCTTGGGTTTATTTTCATTTTTGAGTGGGTACGCATGTATAGTATATTAGAATTTATTACTGGACCGAGGACCAGTGAACAATCACATTTTTTATCGGACCAGAGAAAAGTTTACTGGATGTTCGACAGGTCCGGTAAACCTTCACAATGTCTGATATATATATATATATATATATATATATATATATATATATATATATATATATATATATATATATATATATATATATATATATATATATATATATATATATATATATATATCCAGCATTGGATTGAGATGACTTTATATGTTACTTCTGGAAAGAAGATATCAGCAAAGGCCCTTCAGTAATGACCCAAGTTGATGACACCGATTTCTTAGGGGTTTCTAAGATATAAACGAGCAGCTCCAGATAAATATATTACACACTAATTACAATGTAATGGATGAAATAAGACCATTCCTATAGTCACTTGGCTGTTATGCCTCACTTTAAAAGTTACGGTTGCATCACATTCAATGAAAAGGACCAGCTAGCAATATACAAGATATAGAAAGATAATATACATTAATGACAGGCAGAAAACATCATACGGAAAAAGAGAGATGGTGTCACAGAACAAGAGTGGGCGATTTGAGAAATACATACAGTGGGGTGGGGAGGTATTGGTTGATAAACGATAAATTGAGGAGAAACCAGCGGTAGCATGAAAATAACAAGATTGAGACTCAGCTATACATGACATTTATATTATTAGTGTTATTTCACATTATGCAACTGTACACTAAATTTAGTCAATGATATGTATGCAAGTCAACGGATTTATTTTCTGTCAAAACAAACCTTTACAAAAGTTGCCATCCTGTCAACAATCTTACGACAGTTCAATGTGGTGGTATGATTGCACACAGTATTGGTATTTTACATATCAACCAAATTAAGCTCTTGAAATTGCTTCTTACTCGCAGGTGATATGTGCACGAATGAAGAGCGAAGACTGACCTTTGACCTAAATGGCCCGGCTGGAATCGTTAACATCTGATTCGTGAAAGTTTTAAATGTTTCCAACAATCGGCATGAGCGCGTGTGACGGCGAATCGATTAAACTATGAACCTGAAGCTGGTACCATTCCTTTTTATCTAGTCAGTTGTTAGGTGCGGGTATCTAAACGTTATGATGCGCGCAGATTTAAAGACAATTCGTGGTGAGGGACAAAACTATGGGACAAGCCAGTAATAAAGCTTGGCACGTGGAAAGATGCAAGAGTTTGTAGTCCTCCCAGTTAGTTAGGCTATGCAAAAAGTTACTTGGCTATACAAAACCACAATCAAAACGAACATGGTCTGAAAGGCAAAGTCACTAGCCCACGACAATCAGATTCGTGTCAGAGCCATTAACCAAGGCATCCATAATAATCATATGGGTCTGAGGAAATATGCCAGGTTGACTGGGGCCGAAGTCCAAAACTCACCTTGCCTAAATCAAGGTATATACCGTTAATTCGTTTTTCCATTTCACAAATTTAAATGGAAAATGGGTGAACAACCCATTTTCAATATTTGCATTTTGCGAACACATATGGAAAATGGGTAAGCAACCCATTTTCTATTTTGTTATTTTGCATACACATATAGAAAATAGGTATACATTCCATTTTTGTTTCCCGATATTCGATTTCATTAGCCGAAAAACCAAAATGGAAAATGGGTTTAGTTTCGTTTTCCTATTTTCGATCGGATAACTCCTTTCCAGTTAAAGAAGGATCCCTGAGATCGCGCGATTTCCGCTGATCCGAACGGATTATTTTATCAGTCGTTCTCCTCCGCCCGAAGATGTCTGTATTTTATTCTGACAGCAAACGCATCACATTTGATCTGACTGACGCGATAATACGAAATATTGCCAACATAAGTTGAGAGTTAATTTATATTCAGTTTGTGTCCAAAGTAAGCAGCATGAAATGGTATGCTGTTCTTGTTCCTAATGCGCTGCAAGTATATAATAATAAAATAATTTAAACTGTGGGCCATCTGTGTACTTACAGTGCGCATGATACAAAATTGGATGAAAATCATGTTAGTTAAAACTTCATAACTATGAATACCATGCAGTTACATTCTATTATCCTCATGATTTCATTTGCATGAACACCTGTAGTCTCTGTGGTAGGGTTGACTGGTCCTCTTGAGAGCCGAACCAACTCTGGCGTCAGCTACTTGCTAGGTAAAGAAACTTCGCCTCTGACAGCGTCCGCGCTATTTACAACTTTCGATCCCTCACATCCGCGCTTATGAGGCGAAGAGCCGCCTGCGAGATTTCTAAAGTTCAGAAGTCAAAATGACAGATAAACTCGCTGAATATTTACAAAAGCCCTCCAGGCCATGAAATTTGTGACAAAATGAAAAAATATATCACGAAAAGAAACAAGTACTGTTTCTATTACTACAGTATTGTATTGGTGTTCAGTTTCATTACGAAAGTGCGGCACGTCGAGAAACTTTGTTCAAAACCTCACAATGCAACATAATTTGGTGGAGCTTGTGATTTCTAACTGAAAGCCGAACCAATACAGGCCATTGTTATATTAAAAACTGCAGTATGAAACAGTATTATATCATCTCTGACCAATTTTCTTCGTACACCACTGGTCGGCACGCGCCCAATTGAAAAGCGCGAGTTGCTTGCTGACTCCTTCACTCGACCTCGCCCCGCAGACACAACACTCTGCTACCTCTGTGATATCGGTCTCGTTTTCGATTCTCACGGTAGCCATGTTGGACTACAATTCTTAATATTGTGCTCTATTTCGTTGATTCTGTTAATAAAGGAGTATGATTGTTGTTGTACTCTTGGCAAGATTGATGTTATAACATTTATGGATATGAAAATGTATGTTTTTAAACTGTCCCTTGTCTGCACCCCTCGCCCCTAAGGTGGCATCAGCTCATCAAAACACCAGGGGCGAGAGCCTTGCCTAGCAACTTGCATGCCCTGTGATGATAGGTAGCATGCCATCAGCAGTATTTACGGATAGTAGCTGCGGAAGAGCCCCTCTGAACTCCGAGAGAAATCAAATGCTCAGAAATCACCGAATAAGAGTGTCCATCTTGAAACTTTATCACGATAACATCGCCGAATTCATCTAGCGCAGTAGGCAAAGAAACTTCGCCTCTGACAGCGCCGCGTTATTTACAACTGTAGAGGCGAAGCGCTGCCTGCGAAATTTCGGAGCTTCCGAAGCCAGAATAACTTTTTAACTCGCTAAAAACTTACCAAAGCCCTCCAAGCAAAACAATTTGTGACAAAATGCAAGATTATATCACAAAATGACACGAGGACTGTTTCTAATAATACAGTTTTGTCTAATTGTTCTGTTTGAGCACTAAAATACGGCACATCATGAAACATTGTTCAAAAACTCGACATGGCCGACTCCCACAATGCAACATAATTGCGTTATATTCTCGCTAATACGCTATGATATCGCTTATGTTTTCGATTCGCGCGGTAGCCATGTTGGACAAAAATTTTAAAATTGTGTTGGATATCGTCGATTCTGTGGATTAAGGAGTATGACTGTTGTTGCACTCTAGGTAGGATTGATGGTAAGACATTTATGGATATGAAAATCTATGTTTTTTAAACTGTCCCTTGTCTGCATTGCGAGAAGGAGCAAATTTGCTTATAACGCTCAATTTCTGCCATACGGACCCTCGCCCCTAAGGTGGCATCAGATCATCAAAACACCAGGGGCGAGTTGCCTTGCCTACTAGCGCAGACGCCATGCTTTTTCGCGACGTGCGCGTACTCTGTTTAAACCATCAGGGAGCGTTCCTTAATTGATAAACTTACAAAAATCGAAAATGGGAAAACGGAATTAAACCCATTTTCCATTTTCGTCTTTAAGATTGTGAAATTCATGACAGGGAAACGAAAACGGAAGTAAACCCATTTTCCATTTGTGTTCGCCAAATACAAAAATAGAAAATGGGTCGAATAGTAATCTTCCATATGCGTTTGTCAAAAACATAAATGGAAAATGAGTTGTTTACCCATTTTCCATTTATATTTGTAAAGAATGCGCCTATTTGCTTATATCCTTAACGATTCTGCCATGCGACCCCTCGCCCCTAAGGTGGCATCAGCTCATCAAAACACCAGGGGCGAGAGCCTTGCCTAGCAACTTGCATGCCCTGTGATGATAGGTAGCATGCCATCAGCAGTAGTGAGAGTTCTTCGCAAATATTTCGTGCGCATGCGCAGACTGACGCTCGGCTCACCGTGCATTGCATTCTGGGATGCATTTGGCCAAAACAAAGATGGACAGCGACAGTGTATTATGTCGTGACGATTTCTCTCCCGATATTTCGAATTTGCACTTCGAAAATAAGACTGTCGGCAATTTAAAATGTATGCTTCGCGAAAAGAATCTCCCTGTGACTGGTTACAAGAAGACAGAACTCGTCAATCTAGTTCGTGAAAGCGTCCATTGGGGAGAAAAGCAGAGGTAAGTTTGAGTATTTGAACTATTTGTGTTTTCCTGGGTCCTCAGCCATCTCGCTTTATCACTGTGATCTAAGTATAGGAATGAGTGTTCCTTTTTATCTTATTCCAAGTCATACATTATCAAGCAGATTACTTTCAGAACATAACATTCTCTTATTGCCTATGACTGCAGGCCCACGTCAATTGAGGAACAAAAAAAGGCTGATGCACAGTGTCACCAGAGGCTGGTTCTTGAAAATGGCCTCATCACCCTTCCACACCCCAAAACTTTGTCTTCCAACTGTGACAGCGTCTGTGTGGACGACCCTATTGGCTACAGTGATCAGAGCATTGGTTGTGACATGTGTGATTGTTGGTTCCATTTGAAATGTGTGGGTTGAAAGGTACGGAAAAATGTGTAACCTCTAAAAGGTTGAAGTGGTTTTGCGAACAATGTCAAGCAGTTAAAAGCAAAAAGCTTAGAAAATAATGTTATCTTTCCTATGTTGGAACTTGTTTTGGGTATTGGGTTTGTCTTGGTGATTGTGCTAGGTGTATAATATACAGATGAGTACGATAATTCATATAAGTGATTCAGAGATTGCTCTCTTCTGTCCCCTTTGTAATGGAGTGAAAACTGATTTTTTTCATAAAATCATTTAATTTGCACAATACATGTACAACTTTACGACACGTAATGCATAAAAATATTGTGATGATAATAAACATTATTTATCACGGTCATCAATGTGTTGTAATGGAACAATAATACAAATGGTTGCTGGTGCAAATGGTTGCGCTTAATCAAAGAGGTACCAGGATTCCCTGAAGATTGACTAATACACCACATACAGTGAATACATGATCAATCATGTCATTGCGCAACAACAGGAAGTCCCCTTTCAGAATCTTGAATTCTTTTATCCTCCCTATGACTCTCTCAACATGGATTCTTGAGTTAGAGACAGCTGCATTTGTGACATTGATATCCTCAGTGAAAGTCACACCCTTCTTGCTGAATTCTTGGATTACTAGCTTACAGCCTCTTGAGTAAAAAATCTGACATGTCCCTGAACCCTTTGTCAGCCAAAACAACATCCCCCTTTGCAAGCTTATCAAGAAATCCACTACGCCTAACAATCTCAACATCTGACATGTCACCCCCAGCAGCATTAGAAATAAAAGAAACTGAACCCCCTGGAGTACATGCAACTAAAACCTTGTATGTGTGACGCTGTTTGTAGTCCGAGAAAAACTTAGAATTACATCAGTTTGCGATGGTCTTTGAGTCTGCACCTCGGTGCAATCCAAGATCGCTCTCACATTACCATGCTTCTTGAAACAGGCAGGGAAATGTCTTTGCACAGAGTTGCAAGATGGCCAATGGATAAGAGATTTAAGTTCAGCTGCTAAAAAGGGAAGCAGGGTTGAGAGGATGCTTGACACCACAGAGGCACTAACACAAAATCTAAAGGCGAGGTCCTCATCCAATAAGTTGAGCTTGAGCTTCATAAGCACCAGCAACAACTCAAGAGACAGTTGTAGATGTCCCTTGAGTTAATTCCAGTGTAGAGTTTAATCAAACTGTCATTATTACCGATATCGTGGATTGAAAGCCTCTTATCCTTCAATGTTTCTGTTTCCTTAATGGGTTTTTGGGATGTCTTTAGCTCTACCACCTCCTTTTCTAGTGCAGCGATACGCTGCCTCAGTTTCACAGCAATGCCACAGCAGTCGGAGCATGGTGAAGGGAGTGGTGATGTTCTCATACACGGTTCTTCTGCAGTCATAGAATAAGTGTGATCAGGCTCAACTCCTGCAATGCATTGGTCTGCAGTGATGTGCTCGAGAAAGTCACTGTCTGTTTGTGCGTCTGGACAGTTCTCAATAGGAGACAAAACAGCACACCTCTTCTTAGTGGGAGGAAGGATTGTGTTTCTCTTAGGAAGTGGTCGACATGTCTGCTCTACATCATAGCCCTTAAGGAAACGCGAAGGGTGGGGAGATTTCTCCCTTGGTTGGCCATATTGAAAATGGTACACACAACTGTGTGTTTTGTGACTTTGAAGTTAGCCGCGCACGACGGTAATATAAATATATACCGTCGTGAGTGAGGATATGTGGGTCGTGTGGCAATTTTTTTTATTTCGCGTCTCCGGGGCTTACCACCAAGTTGTGTACTTACGTAAATATATATGTCGACAAATGAGATGAATATCCGCTTATGCGGCCTATTTTGGTTATCCACTGTCTCGTTATTATTTAGCAGTTGTCAAATGAACTTTTAGAATCACAACTTTCATTCGCGGCAGCCCCAGTTTTGGAGATATGACGTCACATTACGAAGTTCCAGTTTCACTCGCCATGTGGCTGCAGGTCCTGGTGGAGGGGGCACTTAAGTATATAAAGGCAGTATACATGTGTCGGGGTAGTTTTTTTTCGGCCTCCCGACGAGTTTTGTTGACCTCATACTTGTAGGATGGGGTATGCTCTTGCCATTTTTACGTTGTATGACGGGTACAGGTTTTTGAGATCCCGGGGCACACCCCTACGCAGGTCAAGGCCAAGTGCCCCCTCCAGACTGCGGGAATCAATAAGTGGTATCTTTTTTTAAATGTCAATGTGATATCGTTGAATAAATATCGCCCTTCAAAGTAGATATTTCCAAAAGATAATCATTGACAAAATGACACATATACTTAAATAATAAAATTCAGAAAGAAAAAGTTCGCTTGCGAAGAACCTTGTCTGCGCGTGCGCGCAGAAACCGATCTTGTCGTTCAAAATAAACATGAACTTTTCAGAATTTGTGTGGCCGGATTAAATCGCCCTTGACGAAATCTCACCCGTAAACTAACTCAACTTGTTAATAAACATTCATTTATGTGAAAAATTATTCTTCATATGTACATTTGTGTTATTATCGTGTATAATTGGAACTCATGTATCGTTCACGCGCATTCGGTTACGATCTTTGCACGACGTTAATAAACGTCGTGCACGGCTACTTTGAAGTTTGCTCTGTTAAGAAGACGTTCCCACTTCGAAAAATACTTTGGCTTGCAGCGATGCAAACTCACAGTTTCGCTGGGGCCCATGTGTTTTGCATCGCAACCATAAATTTATATAACATTTGAAAAAAGGTCGCAACCAATACAATGTATATAACATTTAAAAAAGGTATCATACCTCTCTGGGTACCTCCTATCATTGTCGCATCCAAAGACAGCGCACCGATGAGACATTTTCAAGAAAGTTTCTAAGAGTTGGTAATATCTCCGATCAGCTGATGTGGTAAACAAATGGCGATATAGAGTGACTCACCAGAGGGCGCCACTGGTGGCCGAATTCCTTCCCAAAATGCACCGCGCAGCGCTTCGCTCGATGTATTTGCGAAGAAGACTATGCTCACCAGATGGTGTTGTGTCTGATGACCTGATTGTTGAGGTCAAGTGCCCATACAGAAGCTGGGACAAAACTGTCACTACTGTATTGGTACCATACCTGGCCCATGACAATGACTTTATTGGTGCTCTGGTTGCAAAGTTAGGTTATTTTTTTCAGGGACCCCTTCAAAGATACATTTGATATCCTCTCATCCTCATTCACATTTTACAAACACTGCCCATCTTGTAAGGCCGTTGTGGGGACGATGAAGAGTGGTGTCATGCCTTTTAATTTTCTTTCCTTCTCCAAGTGGAAGACGGAAGTCACATCCATGCAAACAGGACATAGTCTCTCCATGAACTCTGGCCTTGTGGAACCACAAGGCCCGCTTGCTGGACCATTACAGGTTGCACTCTTCGCATTGGTTCCCCATCACATCTTTACCTAGAAGCTTTGAGGTAGGTTCTAGAATTGCCTGATTGCGGAACATACGGCCGTAAATATGGGATAGAACAACAGTAGTCTCTATTAACGAGACCTGGTATATGGAATCCTTAAAAACCGATTCCCTATTATACCTAAACTGGCAATGACCAAGAGTCAATATGCTCTTCCTGGCATCCAATACCCCATTATGAGTATGTAGGAAATCCATCCCTATTATCCCAGGAGCCTCAATGTCAGCTATTACTACAGAATGGTTCATAACCTGGCTCCCAACCTCAAATAGCAAAACTGCTGTACCCTGTGAACCGAGCAGGCCCCCATCAGCCAATTTAACCTTAGTTGCTAATGGCTGGAGTTGTGACCTCAACGTTTCTGATATGGCCTGGTACTGTCAAAAAAAAGCTATCATTACCCCCATTTTCAACAGGCCCCGTAGGAACTCCCTCTGCTGCAACATGGTCCTCTGTCGCAGTATCTCTTAGCTTCCCACTTGTTGGGGATTCTGGGTCCCAACTTGTGCTACTAGCTAGGTTTTCACCAACCTTCATCATTCTGCCGCTTGTAGCAATTGGATTTGAAGTGGCCTTGTTTTCTACAAAATGGCAGCTTCCGTCAACCCTGCCCCCTGTGAGCACTTTTCTTTGAAACCTATTCCCCTTTCTTTACATATGATGACAGTTGAGCTAACTGGGTCTGCATCCTTACAAACTCATCCTCTATGGAATCATCCTTCATGGAGTCATCCTGGGATGATCTATCTAGCTCTTCCCTCTGAGACCTAACTTTCTACACCCTGTCATATGGGCCCTGCCTTCAACAAAGGCTACATACTCTTAACATCATGTACTTGCTGTCCTACGCCTGATCCTGCACTTCAGATGCGCTCTGTAAACTTCTGACTGGTTATCTGGTTCAAACCTGGACATGAGTATGCGAGTCAAGATCTGGTAATCAGTCATTTGAGACCTTTCGAGGTCGTTAAGTACACACTGAGCCTGACCCGGCTAGCTTACGGCCAATTCAAGAGCACATTCCTGAGAAGACCAACCATTACACCATGCAATAAGTTCAAACTGAACATGATAATCTTGAAAACTAGATTTTCCACCTGTCACTGGGAATTCTAGCCGGGGGGCCTTTCAGTATTTCCAACCACCACACCCTAGTCACCCTCTCTGTCACAACTGGGACCAGACCCGTTCATGCCTGAAGGTGGCCAAACTGGTTGGCCCACAACTGGCGTCATGTCCCAGGGAGTAGGTGGGGCACGAGAACTTTTCGGATGACAGAGCAGAGTGTCTGGCTGTATGGCAATTTTCCTGACTAACACCTATCCTTGGTGGAGTGCCTACCTGACC
The DNA here is from genome assembly GCA_034190875.2 of Urechis unicinctus. Taxonomy (NCBI): domain Eukaryota; kingdom Metazoa; phylum Annelida; class Polychaeta; order Xenopneusta; family Urechidae; genus Urechis; species Urechis unicinctus. Next base: position 9,583,877 of record CM067343.1, on the reverse strand, counting down.
GTAACCCCATCTTGCCCCTCCTGGAACACCTTGGTTGTATTGCAAAGCACCAAAATACCCTGGACCTCCCGATTGTATAGCTTAGTGACCTGGCCATGCGAATGGATATCCATTTGGAGGGTACATTGGAGGCGAACTAGGGGAGAAGCCAGAAGGTATACCTGACATAAAAGCACTGTGGTAGTGAATGCCACCCATACCACCAAATGTACTTTGAGGATAGCTGATGTTTCCCAGGGGTTGTGGTATTATATTGATTGGCGCATCTCCATCATGAGATGGGCCAGTGATAGCTATTGGAGCTGGGACACCTGATGTAGGTGGTACACTATCAACCCTACTAGCTACTGAAGCTAACATATTCGAACCATTGGATATGTCTACAGCCCCCTGAACCTGACCCAGTGTCCTAACGTGCCGAAAATGTGGGTCGTAATAACGGGATCTGAACTGAGGCACGGCTTTGGTTGGAGAGCTTGTGAGCGTGGGCGCGAGTAGATGGTGTGCGTGTGAGTGCACACGTGTATGGGCGCGTTTGTGGGGGGTTATAGTAGCCTTAAGTAAGTTGAGAATATATTGTTCCAATCTTGATTTTTTTTTTATTTGTTTCAGATTGGCTCCTTCCCTGATGATTTTGATTTGTTTTTCTCTGTGGTTTGTTGAGATTGTTGAATGAAGGTCTGCCGTCAAAATTCAAACAAAAGGAAGAAGGTCTAAACTTTACAGTCATCGATACCCCGCATACATCTCCCAGATAGAAAACCTGTGAAGAGGAAAAGCCTAGTCTTAAACTATTTGATAGGGATAAGGTAGAGTTTGTATTTAAGATCAGCCAAGGTCTCCGGCATTGAGGCTGTTAGGAGATCGGTCAATCTTCTCTGAACTTGTAAATGGCAAAAGGAAAACAATAATCTCAGTCAAGATTGCTATAAAATGCATTGTTTGGCTTCTACTAACCGCAATATGTTATTTCACCATTTTCAAGTACAGGCTCATCTCTTTTTCCCATGTGGTTTTAGTGCGGAGTAATATTTTGGAATGCAATTAATGTCAAAAAGGTTAAATTTCAATATGTCACCATTAAGGCTAATGAACCTAGAATAACCATATTATATACTTTTTACGCAATTCATATATAAGGCTAACAAAATTAGAAAAAACACTTTTTGTAAAATTGTTATAACCTCATCATTACTATAATTCATTTCTGTAAATTATCTTTGCTATGGATTGGACCACGGCCACTGGCCTAACGAGTCCGCATGGGGGGCGGACTCGTTGGCCATTAACCAATGGGATTTGGCACAGGCTGATAATTAAGGGGGATGGGGGTGGGGATGAGCTAGAAAAGGGGAGAAGGCTTTAAAAGTCAGACGAGTCAGATAAATATCATAACATCCTCCCCAACAAAAGTATGGAATTTGGAATATGAGTCATGGGGACAGCACGACATGAGCCCAATATTTTTTATTTTGAATTTTAGTGACCCCAGAGTAGCTTGGACAAGCGCCAATACTGTTTTACATTGGCACATGCCCATAACAAAAGTAAATAAAAGTAATGGATTAAAATAATAATGGGGTTATAATAATTTCACAAAAGTGTTTTTTCTCATATCGTTAGCCTAAATGATATTAAAATAAACATATCAAAATAAAATGGAAAGTATCAAAATATGGAATAAATGTATATTAATATAGCCGTTATGACATTAATTACATTTTCACAATATTACTCCGCACTAAAACCACATGAGAAAAAGCGATGAGCCTATACTTAGAAATGGTATAATAACCTATTGTAGCTAAATTAATTATTTTGAAAGAGTTAAACTAATATCACAGAAATTAATTGATACAAGAAAGCTGGTCCAATGCCATGAAGTTTGTTGTTGTTGGAGAGTCTGTTTGGTTGTTTCATGGAGATGAGATTTGAGAAATCTGGAGACCTGCTGTGTATGGTTCGCCTTGTGTCGCTTGGGGGATGAGGGAAGATTTCGGTTATCCGACGCTTGGTTGAGCCGCTGGGTGTCTCCACTGTTTCGCAAGTCAGGAAGTGGTTGATCTCCCTCTTGTATGGCGTAAACATACCTGGGAACAAATGAACTTACGGCAGCGATCAGTGTGCCTTGATGATGTCGGACATGAATTATATAAATGTAAAGAAATATAATGAGTGCTTATCGTGATAAATGTGTGTGAGTAACTTGTGTGTAATATCATAACACCTAAAATGATGCCACGATAATGCTTATTGGCCTTCCAAGATTTTCTAGTTCTAGTTAAATTTTTGCTTATGTGTGTGTTCCTGCATGTGAAGGAGTAAGGAGAAATCTCATCAATATGTTTATGTGTACGCCAGGTTCCAGTGAAAACAATATAGTCCACAGTATAATAAATCCTACCAAAAGCAGAACTGGATACATATCAGACACTGTATATGGCGATCTAAAATCGTCCTCGTATGCAAATATTCAGAATATTTTTTTAGCTGAGCTTCTACCTTTTATTGGATCTCCGCTGGTTAAGTGGTTGAGTCTGAAAATGTTGTCAGATTCTGTTTCGTTATATCCATTTGTGTGCTACTAGCTAGGTTTTCACCAACCTTCATCATTCTGCCGCTTGTAGCAATTGGATTTGAAGTGGCCTTGTTTTCTACAAAATGGCAGCTTCCGTCAACCCTGCCCCCTGTGAGCACTTTTCTTTGAAACCTATTCCCCTTTCTTTACATATGATGACAGTTGAGCTAACTGGGTCTGCATCCTTACAAACTCATCCTCTATGGAATCATCCTTCATGGAGTCATCCTGGGATGATCTATCTAGCTCTTCCCTCTGAGACCTAACTTTCTACACCCTGTCATATGGGCCCTGCCTTCAACAAAGGCTACATACTCTTAACATCATGTACTTGCTGTCCTACGCCTGATCCTGCACTTCAGATGCGCTCTGTAAACTTCTGACTGGTTATCTGGTTCAAACCTGGACATGAGTATGCGAGTCAAGATCTGGTAATCAGTCATTTGAGACCTTTCGAGGTCGTTAAGTACACACTGAGCCTGACCCGGCTAGCTTACGGCCAATTCAAGAGCACATTCCTGAGAAGACCAACCATTACACCATGCAATAAGTTCAAACTGAACATGATAATCTTGAAAACTAGATTTTCCACCTGTCACTGGGAATTCTAGCCGGGGGGCCTTTCAGTATTTCCAACCACCACACCCTAGTCACCCTCTCTGTCACAACTGGGACCAGACCCGTTCATGCCTGAAGGTGGCCAAACTGGTTGGCCCACAACTGGCGTCATGTCCCAGGGAGTAGGTGGGGCACGAGAACTTTTCGGATGACAGAGCAGAGTGTCTGGCTGTATGGCAATTTTCCTGACTAACACCTATCCTTGGTGGAGTGCCTACCTGACCGTAACCCCATCTTGCCCCTCCTGGAACACCTTGGTTGTATTGCAAAGCACCAAAATACCCTGGACCTCCCGATTGTATAGCTTAGTGACCTGGCCATGCGAATGGATATCCATTTGGAGGGTACATTGGAGGCGAACTAGGGGAGAAGCCAGAAGGTATACCTGACATAAAAGCACTGTGGTAGTGAATGCCACCCATACCACCAAATGTACTTTGAGGATAGCTGATGTTTCCCAGGGGTTGTGGTATTATATTGATTGGCGCATCTCCATCATGAGATGGGCCAGTGATAGCTATTGGAGCTGGGACACCTGATGTAGGTGGTACACTATCAACCCTACTAGCTACTGAAGCTAACATATTCGAACCATTGGATATGTCTACAGCCCCCTGAACCTGACCCAGTGTCCTAACGTGCCGAAAATGTGGGTCGTAATAACGGGATCTGAACTGAGGCACGGCTTTGGTTGGAGAGCTTGTGAGCGTGGGCGCGAGTAGATGGTGTGCGTGTGAGTGCACACGTGTATGGGCGCGTTTGTGGGGGGTTATAGTAGCCTTAAGTAAGTTGAGAATATATTGTTCCAATCTTGATTTTTTTTTTTTTATTTGTTTCAGATTGGCTCCTTCCCTGATGATTTTGATTTGTTTTTTCTCTGTGGTTTGTTGAGATTGTTGAATGAAGGTCTGCCGTCAAAATTCAAACAAAAGGAAGAAGGTCTAAACTTTACAGTCATCGATACCCCGCATACATCTCCCAGATAGAAAACCTGTGAAGAGGAAAAGCCTAGTCTTAAACTATTTGATAGGGATAAGGTAGAGTTTGTATTTAAGATCAGCCAAGGTCTCCGGCATTGAGGCTGTTAGGAGATCGGTCAATCTTCTCTGAACTTGTAAATGGCAAAAGGAAAACAATAATCTCAGTCAAGATTGCTATAAAATGCATTGTTTGGCTTCTACTAACCGCAATATGTTATTTCACCATTTTCAAGTACAGGCTCATCTCTTTTTCCCATGTGGTTTTAGTGCGGAGTAATATTTTGGAATGCAATTAATGTCAAAAAGGTTAAATTTCAATATGTCACCATTAAGGCTAATGAACCTAGAATAACCATATTATATACTTTTTACGCAATTCATATATAAGGCTAACAAAATTAGAAAAACACTTTTTGTAAAATTGTTATAACCTCATCATTACTATAATTCATTTCTGTAAATTATCTTTGCTATGGATTGGACCACGGCCACTGGCCTAACGAGTCCGCATGGGGGGCGGACTCGTTGGCCATTAACCAATGGGATTTGGCACAGGCTGATAATTAAGGGGGATGGGGGTGGGGATGAGCTAGAAAAGGGGAGAAGGCTTTAAAAGTCAGACGAGTCAGATAAATATCATAACATCCTCCCCAACAAAAGTATGGAATTTGGAATATGAGTCATGGGGACAGCACGACATGAGCCCAATATTTTTTATTTTGAATTTTAGTGACCCCAGAGTAGCTTGGACAAGCGCCAATACTGTTTTACATTGGCACATGCCCATAACAAAAGTAAATAAAAGTAATGGATTAAAATAATAATGGGGTTATAATAATTTCACAAAAAGTGTTTTTTCTAATATCGTTAGCCTAAATGATATTAAAATAAACATATCAAAATAAAATGGAAAGTATCAAAAATATGGAATAAATGTAGCCGTTATGACATTAATTACATTTTCACAATATTACTCCGCACTAAAACCACATGAGAAAAAGCGATGAGCCTATACTTAGAAATGGTATAATAACCTATTGTAGCTAAATTAATTATTTTGAAAGAGTTAAACTAATATCACAGAAATTAATTGATACAAGAAAGCTGGTCCAATGCCATGAAGTTTGTTGTTGTTGGAGAGTCTGTTTGGTTGTTTCATGGAGATGAGATTTGAGAAATCTGGAGACCTGCTGTGTATGGTTCGCCTTGTGTCGCTTGGGGATGAGGGAAGATTTCGGTTATCCGACGCTTGGTTGAGCCGCTGGGTGTCTCCACTGTTTCGCAAGTCAGGAAGTGGTTGATCTCCCTCTTGTATGGCGTAAACATACCTGGGAACAAATGAACTTACGGCAGCGATCAGTGTGCCTTGATGATGTCGGACATGAATTATATAAATGTAAAGAAATATAATGAGTGCTTATCGTGATAAATGTGTGTGAGTAACTTGTGTGTAATATCATAACACCTAAAATGATGCCACGATAATGCTTATTGGCCTTCCAAGATTTTCTAGTTCTAGTTAAATTTTTGCTTATGTGTGTGTTCCTGCATGTGAAGGAGTAAGGAGAAATCTCATCAATATGTTTATGTGTACGCCAGGTTCCAGTGAAAACAATATAGTCCACAGTATAATAAATCCTACCAAAAGCAGAACTGGATACATATCAGACACTGTATATGGCGATCTAAAATCGTCCTCGTATGCAAATATTCAGAATATTTTTTTAGCTGAGCTTCTACCTTTTATTGGATCTCCGCTGGTTAAGTGGTTGAGTCTGAAAATGTTGTCAGATTCTGTTTCGTTATATCCATTTGATAAGCTCATCTGATATTATTTCGTAACCCAATTATGAATTGCTAGATCAATACCGGCGTGAAAGGAGATGAAAGCAAGTGACAGCCAGGCCTCTACCAATCTATGGCATTAGGTCAGAATAACTCATCGGATTATTGATGCGTTCATATATATTGAATCTAATTTGCTATCACACTTTATTAAAGTCAATAATTGAAACTTATGTTAAACAAATAGAATCTCCCTTAGTATTGTAAATTATTGCAATACTCACCTGTATTTTCAGTGATTGTGTTACTCACCTGTCCATGATTGATACCATGACTCACCTGTATTGTCAATGATTGTATTATTCCCCTGTATTGTCAGTTATTGCATGACTCACCTGTATTTTCAGTGATTGGATGACTCACCTGTCTGTGAGTGATTCAATACTTAATTGTATTGTCACTGACTCACCTAACTTTGAGTGATTGCATGACTCACCTATCTGTGAGTGATTAGATGAATCACGTGTCTGTCAGTGATTGCATAGCTCATCTACCTGTGATGGGATTACTCACTTGTCTGTCAGTGATTGCGTGACTCGCCTGTCTGTGAGTGATTGCATATCTCACCTGTCTATGGGTGATTTCATGTCTCACCTGTCTGTGAGTCATTGCATGACTCACCTGTCTATGAGTCACTTCATGACCCACTTGTCTATAAGTGATTGCATGACTACCAGTGATTATCCTGATCGGTGGTAATAACATTCGTCATTACGAGTATGAAAGGCTATATTTGCACAGGTATTTGTGGTGGATATATGGGATGTGTCATTATGTAGTTATTGTACGGTTATTGTATTTATCGAACGGTTTATTTGAAGAATCCCACTGGCTTATTGGTATGCTGACAAAACAGATGGGGATAGGGGCTCTCACCCAGAATAAGAACCATAGATTGGCAGTTTTCCCATGTTTCACAAGCAGAACCAAACGTCCCTGTCAAGCGGACAGGGTCTGTATACCGAAACGCCTGAAAACCGACTCAAGTTGATTGCACATTCCTACTAAATATCACTCCTATTTGCTCATAGAACACACCAAGCATTGGCTGAATAAGAGCAGCCTTTGGCGTGTTTTAATGACCAACTGTGTCGGTGTACAACTATCAATATTATTTTCCTGCTTTACTGATATTCCACCATTGCTGTCTGCCCAATGTTATTGCCAAAATACCATCACTTCCGCCAGGATTTATAGACCAATAAACGTGTACGTTTTATCTTAATAATCCATGTTGAAGGGTTAAGCCCTGGTGGGGGGGAGGGGTACGTCGGCAGCGAGTCTGTTGACAAATATCGTCACTTGTCCTACTTTGAGCCTGTTTCGTTTCGTTAACTATATACATCATTTAGTACACAACGATGAAGTGTACATACCCTGAAGGCGGCCATTGATGACCGGCAAGCCGACGATAACTTTTATAATTACATTTTTTCAGCACAATTCTGCCTCTTCAAATCCTTGTCGCGTGCCACGCATAAGTAGTAACGCTAACAATGACCTACACATCAAAGTCATATGGACGAGAGCTCACCTTCAATGTGACGGGGCTCAACGAATACGTTTGATATTTCGCGCTGTATTACGTCAACAGGTAGTCCAGGTCTCGTGTTTACGTGCTTATGATATCAAAGATCGTCATCAGCCGTGCGGGAGTAGACGGCTCATAAAACATCTAATTTGAGCAAAGCGTATATTTCTCATCCACCTACGACGACGCTATTCACCAAGCCTATTTCCTAAATATTAAGGCTGAGCATTAAACATGTACAATATCCAAGTTTCCTATACGCTACTTTCAATAAAAGAATGGATTCGCAACACTACTCGACTGACGCGTCCGTCTAGTCTTTGTCTTGTCGTAGACTCTAGGGCGATAAGCGTAGCGGAACCCCTGGCGTCTGGGACGCAAACTAGTCAACGTGTGGTAGGCATTAACAAGTTACTAATGCTTTCGGTTCGAGAGAAACCATGCAGCGTTGAACATTCTTCGGAATTTTCTTGACTTGATGCGGGTGATTTAAACAGCCCGCATGGTTTACGGCGTCTGCACATTTACATTTGAATTAAGTCATGCGAACCCAACAATACAGAAACAGGTTACATTGGAAATGCTGGTTGATGAATCAGGTTCATCAGAAACGCACACACATAAGCTCATCGACAGCGCAACAAGGATATTGTGTATATCCAACCATATGGGGTAAATTTCGCTGAACAACACGTTTTTTGAAAGCAGAGCAACGTGAAGGACTGACTGTTTAAATCGCAGGACTGACCGCATTCTTCATTTCACCGGATTGATTTGTGAAACCGTGAAATGGCCACCCAGGACAATTCGCCACTGGTCGACAACTCTTCTGCTTATGACGGAGTACCAACTTATCAGAATGATCTTTTTAATTATTCCACCTTCTTCACGCTGGTTCTACCTGTTGTATCCACCATTGGTGTAGTCAGCAACCTCCTGGCTATTGTTGTTCTGTGCAAGCGGAACATGCGCAGCCCGAGCACCATTTTGATTGCTGCGCAGCTCGTGGTCGATATACTCGTACTCATCTCGCAAGTCATGGTCACGGCTCCAGCTCATTGGATGATGTGGACGCTGCAGCATTTCCCCGAACGAATTACAAATCCCTGGGCGTCAATTAAGAATATTCAAAACCTGTTCATGGGAACGGTGCCTCTGCTCTCCATAGCAAATACCCTGTCTGTTTGGTATGCAGTACTTCTCGTCATTGAACAATACATGGCTCTCACGGGTGCTCAAAAGCTCGCACAATTAACTTCCTCTGGTAATTGGAGTAAAACAATTATTGGAATAATGAACATAGCAATAATAGTAAACTTTTTCGCACTATTCAAGTATGTGCAACGGGATGTGCGTTACTATCCATTCCCACTCAAGCGGGTCTGTATGTCGGAGCTACGCACTGGAATGTTTGGATCTTTCGAGCGATATTTGAGTCCTTTCATAAATGCATTTCTGCCTTACATTTTAGTATTCGGGCTCTTTTTCGCAACAATAGTTATTTCCATTCAGAAACGAAAGGCGGATGGTCTAGAATATGAAGCCGCGGAGGATAACCCAGCTGCTGGACAAACAGCTGCATTCAAAGGTGGACGCTCTCAACGAATCCTCTTCACCTTCACGTTTGTCTTCCTCTTGACGCACGGGGCCATTAATGTCATCAACATTGGTTTTACATTCTCTTCGAAGCTGGATATATTATATCGAGATGATGTTGTTGCATTTTGCAATTACTTTCCATTAGAAAGTCGTTATGTCAAAGCAGACCGTACGTTGGTCATATGCGACTACGCTTTCCGGGCAGCTTATGCGGCTCTCAAGCTGCCGCTGCTTCTGCTCACCGGAAAACAGTTCAGGGCCACGATGGTCAGCTTCTGCAGACGCCGTGCACTTCCGGTGGCTATACCGACTTCTAAGAAGAATTCTACTAAGGAGGAAATGATAATACAGAACTCGATAGCTACAGGAATTAGAACCCCAATCCCGCTTTATCCTACAGTCGTTGACGACAACGAATTCTTTTTGAACTCGTCAAAGCATGGTCCCATTAAGGTTAAAGCCAGAGATGGTGGTTTAGCTATTAGCCATCTGTAACATAATATTGACGAGAGGAACAACTTTTGGTTTGTGTGGTGCTTTGTGACAGTATTTGCTCTCTCTTATATAGTAAATATATATATATATATATATATATATATATATATATATATATATATATATATATATATATATATATATATATATATATATATATATCTCTATATATGTGTGTATGTATCTATATATATATGTGTGTCTATCTATCTCTATCTCTATATATCTCTCTCTCTCTCTCTATCTCTATATATATCTATATATCTCTCTCTATTAGATATCTATATATCTCTCTATCCCTCTCTCTCTGTGTGTGTCTCTCTATCTATATCTCTCTCTCTCTCTCTCTATCTATATCTCTCTCTCTCTCTCTATATCTCTCTCTATCTCTATATATCTCTATATATATATATATCTCTCCTAATCTCACCATAGGATTTGTTGTAACTGATACATAGTCCGGTTGGGAGAAGGAATTCCCAAAATTGTATCCTGCTCACCCTCTATTACCCGGGACTCCATCCTAATCCGGCCAGGACTCAGTCCTAATCCCGCCAGGACGCCATCCTAATCCCGCCAGGACGCCATCCTAATCCCGCAACATCCTAATCCCGCCAAGACTCAGTCCTAATTCCGCCGGGACTCCATCCTAATTCCGCCAGAACTCCATCCTAATCCCGCAACATCCTAATCTCGCCAGGACTCCGTCCTAATCCCGCCAGGACTCCATCCTACTCCCGTCAGGACCCTAATCCCTGACATGAGCCATACCTATTTCCTAACTGTGACAGAAATGATATATACCTATGAATATCTTATATATTTATATACGAATATCAATATATAAAAACGGCTGCACGGCATCCAATCATAATAGTTTCATTCCATTTTACAACATGTTGTGCTGAGAAACAGTGCCAATATGGCAGAAAGCGAAACAAAATATGTAAATTGATTCATTAGATATCAGGGAAGGAGCACTGTATCTATGAAGTGGATAGCTCCGTTCGTAGCGATATAATCCGGAACAATTAATTCCGCCGCACCATTGATTGATACAGTTCCTTCAAAAACACAAACATCCAAGGACAACATATAGATATGATTCATTGATATATAGAAGAACGATGGTAGTTATTCTTGATATAGTTTATGAGAGATAACGAATCACCATTTTAGTCGTAGAATATACGCTAACGCACCTTCAAAGTATATATAAACAACGACATTGTCACCCTGTAGAGTTTCTAGTCTGATCCCGTCAAAGAATCCCCGTGAGAAGTATGTGCTGGGAATGATGTGGTAAGCTAAAACGTCTTTAAGAGGGAGAAATTATTAGATATGGCCGCTAGTAGAGATTAAAAGTCGATTTCAACGATTTTTATTCAGAGAATGTCGACCTCCATTAATACCAGCCAAACTCCGCAAGTGCACTTATTTATATTGTTTTTACGAAGAATTGTTTAAAACAGATTATTGTTTTGGATTAATTACACAGTACCATATAGAGTGTCTGGGTTCCGAATCAGGTCTTCCAGGATGCTTGCACCCAGGTTCGAGAAGGCCAGGTCATCAGGGGCCATGAGTGTCAAATCGCCATTAGCTACACACCAACTCTTTTAGTTTCGTCCGTTTATCAAAAATCTCTTTATTATGCTTATGGTAAAGTGACATTTTTATACTTATGATGCTACATTCCATATGTGTGTAAATGTTACAATAAAACTGAATTCGATCCACCACTAAGGCAACGATTTCATGCAAATGTATACGCTCCTATTGAAGGTGAAAATAATCAGTGGAATTGAATATGAAAGGAACATCGAGCAAAAATTCTTACCTTTTAAAACCTCATCCAAACCAGTAAGCTGTAAAAGCCCGGTTAGTATCTCATAGGTTGGGTCCATGGCGATAGTGTTGAAGATGTTGTCTTCAGGGAAAGGGATGAGCACCTCTGTGGTAAGGTGAACTATACCATTGGCGGCGATCTCGTCCGAACGACAGACCCGCTTACCATTTCCGGTTAATTGCTTTGACACAGATCAATTCATGCGAACAAAAACACGATGAAGAACCACAATATCCACACGATGTCCCCAACACCACGCCATCTATCAAGGATACTGTGTGTGTATGTGTGTGTGTGTGTGTGTGTGTGTGTGTGTGTGTGTGTGTGTGTGTGTGTGTGTGTGTGTGTGTGTGTGTGTGTGTGTGTGTGTGTGTGTGTGTGTGTGTGTGTGTGTGTGTATGCGGGGAGGGCGGAGGGAGTTGTAATTTGTCAGCGCCGTAAAAACACCACCATTAAGTAATTAAGGGAAGAAAAAATTGTTGAATTTTAAGAGCACACAACAATCCATTGCTTTCATTATGATAAGTCCCAGATTACTAGGGCATTTTGTCCTCTTAGATATTTAAATCACTCACTTCATTTGCATACTTGTTGATTCTGATACTGGATCCTCGCAGTGACACCGCCGTGAAGTCGTTATCTACCTCGGACAATGCAACGTCTCCCAGGATGGTGTGACCCAAGATAAGGTCAGTCATTGCCGACGGGGTCGTTTCAAAATATATTCGGAGAGCAGCTGGCAATTTGTCAAAAGCTCCGTTGGTTGGTGCCATTATTGTGTATGGTCCTGGTGTATTTTACAGACAAATCATTCATATAATGGTACACAATATATCGCTATAACGCTTACACACAAGTTATTTAAAAGCTCACAATTGCAAATGAAGCTTATGACCCTGCCTGTAAAGCTGAACAGATCCGTGAGTCCTCCTATTTCCAAGTACTGTACCAGCACAGTGGCGTTGAGAGACGCCATTTTCTCGACAAGATTGACGTCTTCAACATGCGCCATGATAATTGCGGGGAGTATAGCGCAGCAAATTGTTGGCAAAAACATAATGACACCAGCCCCATAATGCTAGTCACTCGTATATTTTATATATATGTAGACGGCTGTGTACTTCCCATGGCGTCTTCCGTTCACAGATAAGGGAGATAACACATGTGGTTACATAACAATGTACTGCAACTGATTCAAAGACACTGCGAAATTCTCGTTGGCGTTAATGATCACGACTCTTTATGCAATATATTGACGGAATGTCTCACAACTGCTGCGTAAGTATATAGATGGGTAACACACATAATGGCATAGATTATTAATGATATACCAGATGCCCGATCCCCTTTTTAAAGAGACTGTTCAGCCCCATATTTGTAACGAGGTTGCCTAGTAAGCTGCTTGGCAACCGCACCTTGAAAACCAAAAGTTTAAAGTTTTCAGACTTTCAGTCGCTAAGCGTCGCTGCGGTCTCTGAAAATAGATCCTTACTTAGGCTGTCACCATTTTTGTTGTCAGAAATTACCCTTCCTGTTTGTTGGTCTCATTTTTGCGCAATGATGCCCACAACTTTAATAAGTGAAGATTTGATGAAATCTACATTTAAAACTAAGCGGAAGTATGAACATCAATAGCGAGATAGTTATAGTGCGCGTTATGATTATCAGCTAACATATCCGGTCCCAGTGGCGTTGTGGTTTACAGCTTCGCCTTTCGACCCACAGGCTGTGAGTTCGACTCCCAGGTGTGACAACCTGACTGGTTACTCGTGACTCGGATGATCACGTAAAAATGGCGGTCCCATCTCTGAAAGGGGATGTAAAAGATCCTCTGAGGACGACGTGCTCCCTGGCAGTGACCACCCTCAGAGTTACACACTCACTGCTAGTCGTACATAGCCTACGTTGCTAAAAACGACTATAACTCGAACAGACAAACAAACAGCTAACATTCGTGTGGTTCATGGTTTTAGGGGGGCACCGTTTTCGATGGAACGACACACCTAAATAAAATCGATTCTGCTGTATATCATGAGAATTTCCAGTCAAGGAATTATGTTGAAAATTTATCAGCATGATTTTCGATCAAGTACACTTTGCGGCAAAAATTAAAAGATGGCATTATTTATGTCTGCGTTAAACGTGGTAATGTATTAACAAAATGATCCCTGAGTGCCCGATATCAGGCTGAACAGCTTAGGCTATCCGCTAAGACTTAAATTTGTATCAAGTTTTAAAGCATGAGCTCTTCAGGTCATCACTCAATGCATTGTAATATCGTTCTTTACATGACGTGCAGCAATGTGTGGCCACTTCAGAATGGTAATGACACACATATATATATCTTTATCTATATAGATACAGACATATACACATACATATATATATACATATATATCATAATACTATATATATATATATATATATATATATATATATATATATATATATATATATTATATATATATATATATATATATATATATATATATATATCTGTATATATATATATATATATATATCTCTATATATATATATATATATATATATATATCTATAACTAATATTATATATTAAGAGCGCATATAAAACCGTCAATACATGTCCGATGGTAATAAAAATTAGGTCACATGTTCTCCATGACAGTTTAAGTCGGATCCATAGATTTCATGGATGTCGACACAAGTTCAATGCTTAATACCTCCATGCTTTAGCATTCGATCTTAAAACAGTTTACATATTATGAATGTGTAATGTATTTGTAAACTTTTTTTTATGCATATGTAATTGTAAATATAAAATCGTATATATCAGTTCAATAGTCATAAAAATTGCATGAGTTGTTGCCATAGACAGCGCAAATATAATCCTCAAATTTGATAGATATCGATGACGTCACTTCCGGTTACGAACGAATCAAATTTAAAACTGGACTGAAATCTGAATTTAACGTGTCGTTCATCCGTCGTTAATGATCATATCGTAAAATTGATATCACTCAAAAGATGCCTACACATCATGCTTTACAAAGATCGTCGTTACTCTCTGCTCGCCTCATCGGCATGCTGTCAAGTATGGCACGCCGCGGTAATATCTAATTGATAAACGAAGCACATCCTTTAGACAGCCAAATCATTGTCAACCTATCATAGTCCTGGACAGCATGAATTCATTAATAAATTCGATCGCTTATAGAATTATCAATACGTTCGATGCTCATGAAAATTAGTTGAATTTGTGGATGCCAAAAATTTTAAATCCATGATAACTTGGTTATTTATCGGCCGATTCAGTTCGCCAAGTTCTCCCATGTAACCATGAACCTCTAGATATCATGGCTACTGCGGCGCTTAGTGTTAACCGTACGCTACTTTATAACCAACACTGCTCGACCTTGACAAATCCCACCTACTGACGACGCATGTTGGTGATAACGACCCACTCGTCACCATCAGTAGGAGACCTACAATATTAGCCAGTCAATCACGCCTTCTTCCCTAGCAAATTTATTATTCGAAACTCGTTTGTTTTTGTAGCTGACAGTACAGAGTTAGCATGGGGTAATGTAAAAGGAACAAATGACCTTGAAACTGCAAATCTCATCAATTACAAATAATCACTAGCAATATTTCTCGCATTAAACTTGTTCTGTACACAGTTCATGTTCACATCGATCTTGATAACTCAATAACTGTTCCCTATATCACCAATCTATGTGCCCGTAAACTACAACTTAACGAACTACACCATGAAATCTGACTAAGCCGCACTGAGAGAAATATATGATAAAGTGCCGCACACTATCCACACACGCAAAATGTGACTGCTGATAATTAGTTCCACACACCCACACATGCGTATAAAAACTCACGCGCAAATACAATCAAATCTAACTTCGTACTGAATATCCCCAGTAAAATTTAATGTATCTAAGGTTGCTTCAAAAACTTTAGGTCAAATTAAGACGAAACTATCCCTATCAGTCGCACTAGGTCAAATTGGACAAGATTAACACACCCACACACACCCACACAACCACACAACCACATATACATATATATATATATATAGATATAGAGATATATATATATATATATAGATATATATATATATATACTAGAGATAGATAGAGAGATATCTTATAGATATATCTATATCTCTCTATATCCTATCTAGATAGATAGATAGAGAGAGAGAGAGATATATTCTATATCTATATACAGAGATCTATATCTAATCTCTCTCTCTCCCGCTATCTCTAGAGATCTCTCTATCTCTCTCTCTCTCTCTCTCTCTCTCTCTCTCTCTCTCTCTATATCTATCTCTCTCTCTCTCTCTATCTCTATATATCTCTCTATATATCTCTCTATATATATATATATATATATCTATCTATAGATAAGCCTTTTTACAGCCCTATTACCCCTTACACAATGGAGGTGTGATGATCTTTTTTGTTACCCCTTATTATCCATACAGGATTATGGTCCCTGTCCTAGGGACGATGAGCTTCACTCGAGAGAAAGGCGGGTCGGACCCGACCCCAAACGGGCCCGACTCCGCCACGCTAGTTTCCTGGTAAATTAACGTGTCTACATCGTTCACGGCTATCCACTGCTTTGAGTCAAACGGGGAGAGTGACACCTTGTTCACGTGTAACCCATATATCTTGTGACCATCACAGCAAAGAATGTTCATCCCATGGCGGAACTGCTTCTGTGTGAACAGAGACTACAACCGTCTTCACTCCCTTTGCATTTCTGATCTCGCCCATGTCAGACATCAGGACTGAGTACATCTTAGGACTCAGGCCTATACACTCTTTGATCGGAACTCCGGCACACTCGTCTTTCATTTTGCCCAAAACCTTCGTAATGGTGTTGACATGCAGGCCCTGCAAGAATATCTCGGCAGCCTCCGGTCCTCTACACTCTACAGGGTCGTTTGTATGGCCATCACACCTCACCAAAGCATACCTATAGCCGCAGGCCTCGCTCCGTCTTCTGGGTGTTGCTCTTAGTAGGGTCTAGTCCGGGGCCTGCCAGTTTGACTGTGATTGCCTCAAAGTCGGCGGAGATAATGTAGGGGGCCGGAAGCTGCATGCGCCAGTTTTGGAATGAGAGCTTGTTTTTCCCTCCTCTGGCATCTGAACCAGAACTGCTGTTTGACCTATTCCCTTACAGTCAGGCTTGTGAGCCAAAAGCAGGTTTTCTCTAGAGTAACCGTGTAGACAGCGCTTGCAGAAGTACTTGCGACATTCATGTTTTTCCTGGTCGTATATAAAGCAGTTAAGGTCTTTGATCCATGTAACATGAGGTTAATGCGGGGAATGTCGGCTGGTTGTTTGCTTATATAGTGTACTGTCACACCCTTATCCCACCCGGTAACATTCAAGGCTAGGTTGTTTTGCTTCTCGACCTTGCCAATCTGGGATATAAGGTTGGGGATCGATGCCTGCGAAATCTAGACAGGCACTTGTTGCACTTTGATATTCTTTGGGGGTCTTTTGTCGCTTGATGTAAGGCAGAGCGAGTTGACCATCTAAGGCAGTTATCTTAATTGCCTTCTTAATTTTTTCATTCTGATTGCAGCTCATTGTATGAACCCTCCTTGAGAGGCAGAAGCAAGAGATGTCGAGCCATAGAGTTGAAATTTGTTCAAACACCCAGCCTGACCCTCTGTAAGTCTAGTTTTCCAAACTTTCTTGGACGACCGCGCTTGCCCTTTTCATGGCCTCTTCAATCTCGTCGGGGTGAGTAGTGCCTCTTGCGCGTACCGATAGACAGGGTCAACATACTCAGTAACGCTCTCCTCGGTGATCTGAATGAGCTTAACCCTAGAGCCTAGCTTTGTACGTATTTGGCTATGCACACATTTCAGGAGGTCCAGAGTATCCTTGCCAAGTGGGTGTTCCTCAGTAACATTCATTACCCCACTCCTGAAGAAATTCTTTATGTTCCATTTTACCTTTTTGAAGCAAGCCGTTGTGTAGACATTGACTTTTTCTTTCTAAGCGCAGCCACTGATTTTTCTTTCTTGGTGCAGGCACTTTCGGAGCTGGTGCTGGCACAGGTGGAGCAGGGACTTGCGGAGCAGGCACTGCAAGCGATGCAGCGCATTGCCTGTGGAACTCTTCTAGGGCCTCTATCTGACACTGTAGGATTACTTTTGATCTAGCATAGGGAGGCTCTTTATGGGACTCATGTCTGGTCTCGCTGCGCAACATTGGCACATTACTTACTTACACAGTCTCTTGTAAACTTAGTCCATTACTTCCAAACGACAACATGGGTTATGTCTCATCACGTCACGCATCCCCGTCATGGAACGCCTACTGGGTCACATGGTGCTTCTCAGACAGCAGCTGGTTGCGTGTCTGGCAAGTGCTGCCATGGATATCTCCCAGCCTGATAATCAATATGTACAGTTTGCTTACTTCAATGCCGGTTTATGTTATCATTGTCTCAATTTGGGGATGTTGTTTCAGGGTATGTTCACCACATATATGTGAGGAATTGACAAAATACTTTTTGATCTTTTCCTCTTTCGAAAAACAATATCGGTACTTAATTAAAATTTTCTAATCAAACCCTTGATGTGCATTACTACTTAATGGACCGAAACCCTTATCATAGATGAGGTCGAAACAAAAACTGTCAACCACTACCAATCCTCATCCGGTTGCCCAAATCGATCCACCATATAAATAATTAACAATCTCCGAGGAACATCTTGATTTTCACTGACAATTATTTTGGTCTATATTTGAACGAATAGAAAAAAATGAACATACTTACATTCATTCCTCCGTATAAACATAAACCAGTGAATTCATTAATTTAAATAAAACATCTATCAGCATCACAAATGAAGACTACTAGTACAGTATTGCAGGCATGCACCACTAACCAATGACATAATCAACTGCCAACACGTGCGTGGGTCATGTTGTCTTTCCCACAACAGAGGTCTATCTTATCTACGGTCCGTTCTCTCGTGGATGACAGCACACGTGTTTCTATATCATTACACATATGTCTTGATATACACAAAGCTATATAAACCCGTAGATATCCAAGATGAGCATCAACTACCTGACAGAGACATCAAGATGAAATTGACTTGCTGTTTGCTCGTTCTGCTTGTGGGGTCCATTCAGGCCCAAGATGTCATCGACAAGCTGGGAGAACTTGGGTCTACTGAGCTGCTGCGTTATATCGAGAGGGCGGGGCTTACCGACGTTCTGCGTGGAGACGGTGCGTTTTATACATATTTAATAGCTTTATAGCCACTTGACTGCCAATATTTTCATATATTGAACGTCATGAGAATAACGTTCTGACATTTTATTCTCGGATCAAAGCAATCACTTACAGTTTATTGCAATCAAGAATAATTTGGCACAATAATGTGCTCATGGTTTTATGGCCAATGGTTGACAGGACCATTCACCATCTTCGCACCGTCCAATGCTGCCATCGAAGCCTTGCCAGAAATTGTCAGGAGACTACTAGACGGCGCTCCTGAATTCTTGGCCCAAGTGCTCACCTTCCACGTGACAGGAGACCGCGTGTTGGCCGGGTCTCTTGCTAACGAGCAGCTGATCCCTACACTGGAGGGAAATAACAACAGAATCAACATTTACGCAGAAAAGGGGGTGAGAAATCAACATAATTAAAGAAGCCAATCTGTTAATATCTCATTAATATGGCTGCCCCAGACGATTATTCATTGACTTGTTAAAGAGATGCATTTAGGCCCATACTATCTGATTCGTAGTAGCGATGTCGCGTGAAATTACGTCACCATAATGTATTATGGGCCTTCCCAGATTGTGACTGCTACCGGAAGTCCCATCTCAGCTACCGACATCGAGGCTTCAAACGGCATCGTCCACGTTCTGGATCGCATGATCATCCCTCTTCCCCGGAGCACGGCCTTTGAGGAGGTGGCCTTCGATCCAGACCTGACAACCCTGGCCTCGCTTGTGGTACTCGCCGGACTCGATGATGTGCTGAGCGGTAACACATCGCACATTAGACTTTAACTAATGCTCAATAGACACAATTTAACATCGTTTACATTCAATTATGATAAATGACTGTGTTGCCAGGCAATGGCCCGTTCACTGTTTTCGCTCCAACTAACGAGGCATTTTCCAAAGTTCCCGACAGCATCTTGGAAGACTTGATCCAAAACCCCGACAAACTGACGGGTAAGCAAAAGTGGCTGTCAACAGTAATTCAATATTATCCAAATTAGCATTTGTCTGCTCAGTTTATTGTCGGGATATTGGTACATTATTTGCAGAACTTCACTTTTCGGAATATCACAATAACTGATCCATACAATTTTAAGAAGATGTGTGATGTTAAAAACGATGATATTAAAGCCACACAAAGCAGGAACTTCTTAGTATACTAAATAACTATCTGCTTGGCAGCGGTTCTTTTGTACCACGTGGTACCAAGCACCCAGTTCAGCGCTGGTCTTGTTTCCGGTGAGGTGGGCACCGTTGAGGGAAGTAACATTAGGATCACTGTCAACGAAAACGGTAGGTAGCGTTGACTTGAACTTACTTCTCGAAAACTAATAGAGGAAATAGCTAGATACATATAAAAAGACTGAAACCGTGGCGATTTCGAATGTTCTGAATTTGCTCTTCAGGATCCGTTGATATTAACGACGCCAATGTTATCTTCGCTGACGTCGCCACAACTAACGGTGTCATCCACTTCCTCGACAGTGTCCTCCTCCCAGAGCTGTGATCTCTATTTTTGAATTATTCTGTATAATTTATCTACAAACTTGTTGTTTTTTTTCTATTATATCTTGCTGTTTTCTGAGATGACAATAAATCAATTAGATATTTTGCGTTTTGTTTCCGATGATAATGTTTTTCAAACTTTTCACTTTAAATGCTGCGCTTAGTGCACGATCCACTCCCTTTAGCACATTCACAACCATTGTTATCTGCAGTTCATTTGGTAATTATGACCAGCAATGTGGACCTCGGCTGAGGAATCAAAGTGATGATAGTATACCTCTCAAAAGTTGTAGTCAACGTTGTTGAAAGAGTTAATCTGAGACGATCAGTTTGTTGACATGTTTGTCGTGGGTTTGAGGGGATACTGATTCGACCACTTGACCAACTCAACCAATACGAACAAGATTTTTTTTTTAAATTGCAAACGCATCCTCTTAGCTAATATAAAGCTGGGACAAATTGGTCTGTGTGTTTGTCTCTATTGTCATCTTCTTCTTCCATTCCAGCCCAACATGACGTCATCTACAAGCTGGGAGAACTTGGCTTCACTGAGCTGCTGCGTTATATCGAGAGGGCGGGGCTTAGCTGTGCTATGGCTGTCATGTCGGAATCGAAGGTGACTTCCTTGAAGGCCGTGCTGAAAAATATAGTGCCTACAGATAAATATGCATCTCTGTTTTTCTATATATTACTATTTCTCGCAGAAGAATTGAATTAACAGTTTCAAATTCGGGTGTAGGGATCAGCTGTTCGTTAGCAAGAAACCCGGCCAAGACGCGGTCTCCTGTCACGTGGACGGTAAGCACTTGCGCAAAGAGTTATCCTTATAATATATGGCAAGGCTTTGATGGCAGCATTGGGCGGTTCGAAGATGGTGAATGGTCCTACAAGGCATTGGACTTTGATACATGATTTGAACGTGAAGTCAATCGTTAGACCTATTTCGTCCTCAATAGGTAGACCTGAATTGATTCCACAAGCAGAACAAGCAAGCAGCAAGTAAATTTCATACTGATGTCACTGTTAGGTGCCATTTATAGCCAAATAAGAAACCTGCAATTGATGTTGTGATAAAGATCCACGTATGTTGTCACGTAAGGGACCGCAGATAAGATAGATCCCGATTTTTGAGACGATCACCTTGCCTTTGGAATGTGTGTTTGGGTGGGGGATGTGTGCGTGTATATGTGTGTGTGCACGTGTAGTTGTCTACGTTTACATAAAGCATATATGACGTCGTCTGGGTTAATTCTTCATTGATCTTCTTCTTGCTTAAACTTTTATCTTGTACTTGTTAACGCCATTGATCTTGTCCATGCCTACACCATTGATCTTGTACTCATTTTTGCCATAGATTTTGTCCTTGGATGCATTTTGACCTTGAACCTGGATATATCATTTATCATGTTGTTTACACGTTGATCTTGTGCATATTTACGCTATTGATCTCCAACTTGTTTATGCTATTCATTTTGTACTTGTTTACACCAATAATCTTGTTCTTGTTAACACTTTGACCTTATACTGGTTAATGCTATCAATCTTGTACTTGTTTAAGTAATTGATCTTGTACTTGTTAATTAAGGCTAACTAGTCAAAATGATCTGCGTGACAAAGACTAACGCATCTTTCCCCCCAGCTGTTCAACTGGCTCGATTTTTGTATGCCCGATAAACTCTTTATGTGCCAGCTAATAAGTTAGCACTTTCTGACTTGCGCTTGTTCCCTTGATGCGCCAATGGTCAGTTTGCGTGAGCTTGTGACAGGTGTGTCTATGAGAGATATCACTTTGATAGCGACAGTAACATCTGTGATAATAGCTTCGAACTCAATTGTATCCAACCAAGTAAGAATATACACATCAAGTCTCAGCTTGTGCAGAATGTACCTGGTATCAAGGTATTGCTTCACACTGCGAAACTCCCTTCTTAAAAGGCAATATGAATCATAATCAAAATATATCTAAAAATCAAATCAAATAATATTCTTACAACGGGCACAGAGAGAATGAAAGGAATGAAATGCGATGAAGGATACACTAATAAGCTTCATCTGTACCCATCAAAACTGCAGTGCTTGTCAAAGTCATTGATTATATTTGGTTACACATAATATAAGGTTGCTTTCAGAATGTGGTACCTTATTATTTGATTTAAAGTTTAAATTACAATCAGATGACATTCCGCAACAACAATAAATAATTTGCAGAAAACAGACAGATATATAGAAATAGGATATTATGAGGGAAACTTTGTTTTGATGATTATATCACAGAGACAAAAAAATATAGTAGATCAGGGGGTAAAAAGGAGAGACAGAAAGAAACAATTTGTGAAAATTAGGTGAGAGAGAGAGAGAGAGAGAGAGAGGGAGAGAGAGCAAATAAGAGAGAGAGAGAAAGGGAGAGAGAGAAAGGGAGAGAGAGAGCGAAAGAGAGAGAGAGAAAGGGAGAGAGAGAAAGGGAGAGAGGGAGAGAGAGAGAGAGAGATTCGAGAGAGAGATCTCTCTCTCCCTCTTTCCTTTCCCTTTCTCTCTCCCCTCCCTCCTCGAAGGGAGGGGATCCTCTTTCTCTCTCTCTCTTTCTCTCTCCCCTCTTTTCTCTCTCTCTCCCCCTCGGAAAGAGAGAGAGAGAGAGAGAGAGAGAGAGAGAGAGAGAGAGAGAGAGAGAGAGAGAGAGAGAGAGGAGAGAAAGGGAAAGAGAAAAGAGAGAGAAGAGAGAGAGAGAGAGAGAGAGAGAAAGGAGAGAGAGAGAGACCTCCCTTTCTCTCGGAGAGAGAGTCCCTCTCTCTCTCTCCTCTCTAACTCTCTCTCTCTCTCTCTCTCTCTCTCTCTCTCTCTCTCTCTCTTCTCTCTCTCTCTCCCTCTCTCTCTCTCTCTCTCTCTCTCTCTCTTCCCTCTCTACTCTCTCTCCTCGCTCTCTCTCTCCTCTCTCTCGCCTTCGCTCTCTCTCTCTCTCTCTCTCTTTTCTCTCCTCTCTCGTCTCTCTTGTCCTCTTCGCTCTCTTCGCTTTTTTTTTGTTTTTTTTGTGTTTTCCTCTCGCTCGCGCGCTCGCGCGCTCTCTCTCGCTCGCTCTCGACCCCGCTCGCGAGACTCGAGAGAGAGAGAGATCGAGAGCGCCGCTGCCCCCCACACCATGAATGAAATCAATTTCGATGAATACCTCTGTCGCTTGTTTGCAACTAAAATGTCACCCCAGAAGACCATTAACTTTATAAAAGAAACTCGTGCCAGTTGAAATTTGAAATGCAGGCAAGGCATGTCACTTCAGTTATAACTAGCTAGTAAGATCATGATTGCATTTCTCAAGAATGACTGATGTGGCCAGCTTAGCTCTTGTTGTTATCAGGGGATAAGAAGTTGATGCCGGATTTTGATTTATCCCTTTGATACATTGCATCACAGACAAGAACACCATTGCGTCATTAAGTTGTCAGATAGTTAACGTCCAGAAGTCATCTCATACAAGAACACCATCGCGTCATTAAGTTGTCAGATAGTTAACGTCCAGAAGACATCACAGACAATAACACCATCGCGTCATTAAGTTGTACAAGAACGTCCAGAAGTCATCTCATACAAGAACACCATCGCGTCATTAAGTTGTCAGATAGTTAACGTCCAGAAGACATCACAGACAATAACACCATCGCGTCATTAAGTTGTCAGATAGTTAACGTCCAGAAGTCATCTCATACAAGAACACCATCGCGTCATTAAGTTGTCAGATAGTTAACGTCATCACAGACACCCGGACATCAGGCTTCCGAGCGTCATCAGGTCATGTGACTTGTTTTAATCAGAGTTACATGACTTTGGTGCTATATTTAAACCCAGCTGTTTTGTGCTTTGACATCGGAAACCGAGCGCACGTGGTAAATATGAACTGCATTCTACCATAACCAGTCGTCCATGCTTTTGCTCTATCATATGACGTCATCAACAAAGCTCCTGAGCCTCTACCAGCAATGGATTGTTATTGCTGCTCCACAGCAGACTGTTATTACGGTAATGTATGTTAATTATTTCTGGTGGTATATGGATTAATTTTGGCTTCTATATTGTAATGCATATCAACACATTATACAATTCAGCTTCAGAAATGACTTTAATTAGATTATGATAAATACACGAAAAGGCACAAACAACCATTAACACACACAACACAACTAACGAAGTATACGCAAAGATTATGTGCTGGTGCTGAAACTTGAAACACAAGATATGCAAATTTATGCCATTAGTATTGGTTTGTATAAGTATTTATGTTTTGAATTTTAATCTTGTCAATGCATGTGGCCGCAGCACTGGTATATAAGTGTATGTACATATGCGTCTGCTTAGCCCGGCTGAGCAATGGTCCAACGGTAATTGCGTGCTTTGGCATAGCTCGGCTTGGTTTTATATATTAACACTGAAACATGCATTACACGAGAAAATAATGCTATTTTCCATGTACAAGTACTTGATTAAGCAAAGTAAGGAAGTCGATCAATGCTAGTCATCGCTACACATATCGCTGTCATTCGCAGGTCAGGTGTGTTACATAACAGTAATGCTCAGTATTATGTTTCAGTGCTTCTTCCGTCATTTAGAATTGTATGATTTGAGAGAGAATCCGATCGGAGGACATAGCACGTTAGGGATTGTCACCACCACAATGCTGTTCATAAACCGCACCGACACTCACATGGTGCATGGTGCATGCCTTAACGGATTGTTTTCCATTGACGTAATTTACATTGCCGATCTAAATCTGAATGATTACCATTCGGGGCCAAAGTAAGTATTACCACATCAGCAAGACTCATAAAGATACATAAAGGGTTCGATATAGATAAACGCAACGCAATATCATAACAAATCGTTCGCACCATCTAACAATACCCGTCTTGAGAAATGAAGACGTACTGCAACGCCCTATAGACACGCAATCTTCCCATCGTCACTCACCATGAGAGGTATGTTTCACACCAGTGGCATTTAATTAATCTAACGTCACGCTATGTCATATATCATGCTAATGAAATGCAATAACCAGAAATAATATGTGGGATGAGGTGAACGACGAATGCCTGCTTATGTTTTTTTATGGTTTGGACCGTTATTGCCATCAAGCAGAAGAGAGATTCCGTGCAAACCATTTATGTTTGCCCTTCAATGTCTAATATTGATTCCGTTGTGAATGGCAATGATTATAGTTATTCGCCTTGCAAACGGTAGAATTACACTAATGCAACAAGGTTGTGATATATGCTTCTGATTTAAACAGATATCACACTCTAGACGAGGTGTACACTATGTTGCAGCTATTCGAGGACCGTTATAAATCATTGTCCGTAGATGTTGGCTCGAACTGGATTGGAAGAATGGGCAGCGCTGCAGTAAGGCCACCTGCAGGGCTTATCTTCCGTTATTCACACGCAATGTTAAGAAGCCGGGACATACAAAACTAGCCGCACAACAAATATCAATTGATATATTGACTTTTGCCTTGCATAATATCATCACAGATTACCATGTTAGTTAAATACAACATGATAAAAGCAAATGAATCGAAGTCCTCTTAAAGCCTCTAGCACCCTCAAAAAGGAGTTCCCTCATGTGAATCTTATCTTGCTTTATGGGCACAGATGTTTTCTGTAACGAGTGGACGCTCATTGTCGACTAATAGGTGGTTCACTATTGAAAGCTACTGCCGTTATGATTACATAACTGCGGATTGAATGTTGATACCAATTGTGAATATGATGCATGATAGACTATATCACCTGAGCCAACTTTCTTCTGCAAAGTGCAAATAAACCCATGCATGTTATTCACATGAGACTAACTGCGCCTTAGCATTACGACATATCTAAATGTAAATATAGGTTTTTGTTTGGCAAATGTACATGCTTATTAGTTGAACCACTCCGCAATATTCCTATGTGCAAGTAAGATGAAAAATCATAAGACGGTGCCGCGTTCAATCATAATTAGCCATCCAATCTGATTGGGCCTTGTACGTGTACACGATAAAGCACTTTGCGCTGCTGTCAACAGTTGACACGTTCACGAGCTGCTTACTCGGAGACATATTAATGACATGCATGACGCACGAGCCAGTCAGGTATGGCGCAGGAGAAAGGTTGGTATTGCGCAAGAGCCAGGCAGGTATTGCGCAAGAGCCAGACAGGTATGGATGTACATCCATGCCTCATGCACCATTCTGGCCTGTCTCGTGCGCCAAACTTGCCTGTCTCATGCACCTTACTGGCCTGTTTCATGCGCCAAACTTGCCTGTCTCATGCACCATACACCACCATTCAGAGTCCTGCCTCATTCCTGGCCACCAAAAACGACGCCTAACATTGCACATAGTCTAAGTTGAACCCATTTAGCCAGCAACCTTGTGATTGTGTCCATTAAGCAATATATCTTTCCCAGAGCAGGAGGGGCAACCAACCTGGCAAGGTTCTCGGATTTTCGTTTAGGGAAGTCCATCGTGCCATCAAGTTGAGACCAGAGGAAGTGTCTTAATGTCAGATGATTTATAACTCAACAGTTTCCAATCGGGCCGATCATAATGCGAGTTCCAATGCTGTACTCTTCCAATACATCCCACTACAACAACATCAATATTAAAATCTAAACAACAGGTACACCAATAGCAGTGTTTGGGGAGGCTGTTGGCCTATAAACAACAGGGAGACCAATAGCAGTGTTTGGGGAGGCTGTTGGCCTATAAACAACAGGGACACCAATAGCAGTGTTTGGGGAGGCTGTTGGCCTATAAACAACAGGGACACCAATAACAGTGTTTGGGGAGGCTGTGGGCCTATAAACCCAACACAAAGCGTGCAACAGATCAGAGACACCAGGCGGACGTTAGAGTGGAATTTAAACGAAACTCAACAACTGACATGTAACTAAGCAAATGTTGCTTGAGTTGAGGGTAATTTCTGCTCCCTAAGAACAAGATATTAACCATAATGTAAGACTTTGCGGCGACATTTTCTATAATGTGAATCACGTGGGGTACTACATGTAGTGTGCATATGAAGAAGTCATACACTATTCCGAATCTTTCCCAATGTGTCTGCATGAATATACTATTAGAACATCCAATTTTTTCGCTAGCTACAAATATCTTCTCCGTTTTTATTTTATCAGTTTTTCACTAACTGACATTGAAATAAAACAAATGTCGGCAATTTTCTACTATACAGCAACAGTGGATGTTGCAAATTCAATGTTAACAACATGGAATGAGAAAGTACTGAAGCTTATTTACTTGAATGAGTTGTCTGCGCCCGTATTATAACGACAACCTTCTTGTTGTGGGTTGTCTGCGCCCGTATTATAACGACAACCTTCTTGTTGTGGGTTGTCTGCGCCCGTATTATAACGACAACCTTCTTGTTGTGGGTTGTGTATGAACGGTTAAATGTAGTCAAGAGCTATACATATATATAGACACTGACGTACCAATCTTCACAATCAATCAAATAATACATTTCCATCATTAGGCGGTAATGAGCTGCAACCTTATATGACCTCATAAACAAGAGAAGGCCTCACGAGGAGCGTTATATTCATAGTTTCTACACACAGGTTATTCTTCATTTCTGGTGGCTATGTTATTTCTTGCTCAGGTTTCTTACGCTTTTTTCTACTGACTTGCAAAAAGA